>OY992881.1:7343180-7615680 GCA_963921405.1 Cepaea hortensis
ACTCAGGCTTGAGTTAGGAGTAGACCGGAGTACTTACGGGTTACACCCGTGTGCCGTCATGTTGATCCGTCGACTAAACTAAACTAAACTAAACTAAACTAAACTCTTATTTGTGGGGCAACTTTCATTTTTCTGATCTGGCGGTGGGTGTTAGCGATATGTTTTTCTAGACCAGACGTAGTGTCCGTCTATTCACACCTTGCATAGTTGAGAGTTCCCAGTCCGTTGTAAATTATTCGTGAGCGGCCAAACTGAAGTTAAAAATGTAGTACTGGCCACATAAGAAATTGAATAAATTTTTTTTTTGGGGGGGGGGGTGGGGGGGGGGGGGCAATAGGGTCTGCAAGATGCTGAAGAGGATATTGACAAGAATCATGAGCCCAGAGATGGACAACCACAGTAGCGTCAGCGTGGCGTTGTTGGTTCTGCAGTCCTGCAGCAAAAATACTTTGATGATGGCCAGGTTCAAGACAGGGCCTGTACAACTGATAACTGTGTTGATAAGGGCTTTGAATTCCATTGCTAGTGTGTCCTTATTTCCACTGTTCTATTCAGTTTGTGTAAACCAGACAGAAAGTTCAACCTTGTGTGTGATTCAACAGCTGCAGTTGTCCATTGCAGTGGAAATGGAAGTTCAACGTATTATATTATTGGCACATTTTTCACTTTATGAGTTATGAGCTAAGACCCGACATCACTGCACTCGAACATTCCCATGAGATCTCCGTTGTCTCGTTCAACAGCCAGCTAAGAGTCACACTATTAGATTACTGTCTATCTGTCTCTCTATAACTATAGGACCACACAATGACAGTCTGAGATTATTGTCTTCCTGTCTCTCTATAACTATCTTCAAAATGCTTTGCTAACAGACATGATATGAAAAACTTCTACGACTCACTGAAAGCGGTCTATGGTCCTACATCACAAGGCATAGTTCCCCTCCTCAGTGCAGATGGGGGAACATTGGTCACCGATAAGAAAGAAATCCTTCAACGCTGGGCAGAGCATTTCAGCAACATTTTAAATGCAACTTCCTTCTTCGATGATGAAACCATCAACTGCCTTCCTCAAGTTCCCATCAATGATACACTTGATGACCTGCCAACCATAGTGGAAGTAAAAAAAGCCATCCAGCAACTCTCCAGCGGCAAAGCACCTGGTCCTGACTCCATCCCGGCAGAGATATACAAGGCAGGTGGGCCGGTCCTAACAGAGCAGTTTCACCAAGTCTTTACAAACATATGGGTGAACGAGACCATGCCACAAGATTTTAAGGACGCGTCAATAGTCCACCTTTACAAACGTAAAGGAAACCGCCAATCCTGTGACAACCACCGAGGCATCTCCTTGCTTCAATTGTAGGGAAGATACTCGCCAGAATTCTTCTCAATTGCCTCACGGCCCATCTCGATCAAGGTCTTCTTCCTGAGAGTCAATGTGGCTTCAGAAAAGAATGTGGAACTGTTGACATGATTTTCGCTGCAAGGCAGCTGCAAGAGAGCAGAACTGCGACATGTTCTCCATTTTCATTGACCTTACCAAGGCTTTTGATACAGTCAGCAGAGAAGGACTGTGGAAGATTACGGCAAAATATGGCTGTCCACGAAAGTTTGTCCAAATAGTGCGGTTTATTTCATGATGGCATGCAGGCAAGAGTACAGGAAAATGGTGAACTGTCTGAGCTCTTTCCTGTCGCCAATGGAGTGAAGCAAGGATGTGTCCTGGCACCAACACTGTTCAGCCTCATGTTTTCAGCTATGTTGATGAATGCCTTCGAGAACAACGACATTGGAATAGACATCAACTACCGTATGGATGGAAAGTTATTCAATCTCTGAAGGCTGAAAGCTAAAACCAAAATTAACAGCGACACTGTCAGAGAGCTCCTGTTTGCTGATGATTGCGCTCTATACGCCAAATCAGAGGCGGACATGCAACGTAATGTTTCAGCTTTCTCACATGCCTGTGCCAACTTTGGGCTCAATATCAACTTGGAGAAGACTGTAGTTATATACCAGCCAGCTCCAGGGAATAATCACACTGTGCCGAATATCAAAGTGAATGGTCATAGTCTAAGTGTTGTGGACAAATTCACCTATCTTGGCAGCACTGTGTCATAAGCTGCCACAATTGATGACGAAGTGAATGCAAGAATCTCCAAGGCCAGCACAGCCTTTGGCAGACTGTACAAGATTGTATGGGACAGAAATGGAATACGCCTGCAAACAAGGCTAAAAGTCTACAAAGCAGTTGTATTATCCACACTGCTATATGCTTGTGAAACCTGGGCTATTTACCAGCGACACGCTAAGAAATTAAACCACTTCCACACAGTCTGCCTTGGGAAGCTACTGAAGATTAAATGGCAAGACAAGATCCCAGACACTGCAGTCCTAGAAGGAGCGTCCATGCCCAGTATTCACACTCTACTAATGAAGAATCAGATTCTCTGGGCTGGTCACTTGACTCACATGCCAGATCACAGGCTCCCTTAAACGAATTTTTTACGGCGAGTTGTGTTGTGGTAAACACTCCCAAGGCGGCCAGAGGAAACGCTTTAAAGATACTCTGAAAATCTCACTGAATGCTTTTGGAATTCATCATGACACCTGGGAGACTGCAGCCAGAGACCGAAGTTTGTGGCGTGCATCATTACGCAAGGGTGCAGTCACTCGTGAGGCAACCAAAACTGCAAGAGCTGTGAAGAAAAGACAGAACAGAAAAACCACTGCAGGAAATCCTCCTCCAGAAACGTCAAGCATTCTTTGTCCACATTGTCAAAGAACATTTCGAGCCAAAATAGGCCTTATTAGCCATCTTAGAACTCACGGCTCCATACTCTCAACCCCACTGTATGAAATGAATGGTCATCATCATTCTTGATGGACAAACAACAACATTTGACCTTCTTTAATGTTATATGTATGCTTATGATTAATCTATGGTCGCTGTAGCAGTCTGCAATAGGTATAGTTTTTTTTGCGACTTGTATGGCATTTCGAAATCTTCTGTTAATGACGATGTAATCATTCAGGCTTCTGATCTGTTGTCAGGACTATTGTATGTCCATAATACTCTTGAATCTTGTTACTACCAGGTGTTTCCAATAATCATATCAAGCTCTGTTGCCCTCTGTACACGTCTGCAACCTCTTTCATTACGTACCCATAGTCCACACTTGATTACTGTGCATCCATCGTGTTGATATCCAAATTTAGCATTAATGTTACTCGTTATGATATTTAATATTTATGTGCACTTCTTGAATGCATTATTCAAATCATTAGAAAATGCATCGATATTGCCATCACTGCTGTCTGATGTTGGTGCAAAAACTTGAATGATGTTGAAATCAAAAGATCTAACACTTTACCAGCAAATATTATGTACGACACAGTCCAATATCCTTTGATGGATTTTTATCTATCCTGATCCAGAAAGTTCTACACCTCGCTCTCCACCAAAATGGATTATGTTATATTCTTCGGATGCTCGTTCCTGTCCATCTGGGATCACATATACACAAAATGTTAATATTCAATCTTGCTTGCTTGATACTATCCAATTTGCCCTCTCCACTCATAGTTCGAACGTTTCCATTTTGAGTGATGTTAATTGTTTGCACACACTCGCTAGTTGACAGTCTAGCGTCACCTAGTTCACATGACTATCCCTACCAGGTGAGGCCGTTCTTATGGATCACCCATTTACGCCGTTTCCCTGTTTCTCTATGAATCGGCGAAACATAATTTTCTAGGCATCTGTAAAGAATTTAGTTTGCTATTGATTTTCTTCTTAGATGACCATAGCCATCGTCTCAAAAATGAGATCTGCCTACAGTCGTGAAATCGGAGACCATAACCAACAACCATCCATCGGCTGCTCCTAAACTCAAGCCACAACCTACTTCCATAGCAGCTTCGCGTTACCCTGATCGGAGAGGTGAGAGGAGGTGAAAGGGGCTAAACGGTTACTCCACCTTGCCCAAAGGTATCTCGTAGGCAAGGGGAGGGAAAGAGGCACCTTACTCCTATAATAGAGATACCCCTGTCCAGCCACTCGATCTTGTCATCTCAATGTAGAGTTACGAATTAGATAAAGGTGGCCTTAGCTTAGCATTTAACTCAACTTCGATGAACGAAGCTTAACGCCCTGACATTGAACTATCTCTCTCAGTTTATTCCCGAAGCGATGGATGAGAGAAAAGTAAACAAAAAAGTTGCATGACGAATTTAAGGCGAAGAGCAGAAATAGTGCGTCGATAATTGCTAGGTACGTCTTGCGGTGGGCACCAGCATAGGAGAAGTTAGGTACGAATTGTTTACAGTAAATAAACACAACAAGAGGTGTATTGCAAGTGATGAATATAGCTGAGATACAACATACAACAATTACAAGTCTTGTGTACTTTTTAGACGATGCAAGGTTGATTTGATGGTCGGATGAAATATTTGTGGACTTTTTCTGAAAGTTTGAAGACCGCTTTAGACCAATTACCATGACAACGGTGTTAATGAGGACAGCTATTTCACAGAATGATGGGAGAATGATCGTGTTGGTTATATTATGACCTGTCTCAACTTCCATTCTGTCTTTGGAGATGAGCACGGTGAGTCTGCTTTTATTGAAGCGATGGTCGTATGTCCAGTGAAAGGTCAACGTGGAGAAGACAACTGTGTAACTCAACCCAACCAGGATCCACACTGTTGCCAGCGCTATCAGGGATCTCTTCACGGAGAAGAGAGACTGAACGTGGAGCGGCATGATGATACACAGACACCGTTCCAAGGACACAAGGACTGTGGTCAGGCTGGAGATATCCGTGAACATTGCCATAATCCACATAACAATGTAGTACTGGACAGACAGATAATCGAAAGTGTCCGTTGGCAATAGAATCTGTAGGATGCTGAGGATGTTAATCACCAGGCAGCTGACCAGAGTCATAAGGTCAGTGAAGGACAAGGACAGTAGAGTCAGCGTGACATTGTTAGTTCTCCAGTCCTGCAGCAGAAATACTGTGATATTGGCCAGGTTACAGACAACACCAGCTGTGCTGATAACTGTGGTAATGGGGGTCATGTATTCCATTGTTAGATTGTCCTGAATTCCACGGTTTCACCCAGTTTCTGCAAATCAAACAAAAAGTTTAATCACGATCGTGACTCAGTGCCTTCATTTGCTTATTATAGTGTAAATGGACGTTCAACTCTTTATATAAAAATTATTTACGATACAGTGTAATACAATTTAAATTAGCTGCACGTGATGGTTTTCTGAACTTAACGAGTTTAAATGGGAAACATAAATGAATTTAAGAGAATTTATAATACATTCATCTCATCTCTTCTCATCATGTTTCTCTTGTACCTTGCGGTGCCGAGGTGAAGTATAAACTTCGTGAGAGTGCCCGATTATGGACTTCATATATCGATATTCCCATGGACTCTGCTATTCCCTCCGTCCAATGTTTACGTGGTCGGCCTCTTCCTCTGTTTCCATGTGGTCTGTATATCATTGCTCGTTGTGGTATGCTGTTGACTGGTAACCTACTTGCATGGCCAAACCATTTGACTTGCTGTTTCTAATAAAATCTTGTGCTGCTTTAACCCCCACTTTAGTCCTGATTTCTTCATTCCTGATCTTATCTCTTCTTGATACGTTGAGTACTCTTCTCAGGACTCTCATTTCTGTTGTTGTAATATTTCTTTTCTCTTTTTCTGTCATTGTCCAGGTTTGGCATTGGTAGCATAAAAGATTGTGTTGTAAAGTGCTTTCTTAGAAGTTATTGATACATTTTCTATTGATACAGTTTATTCTTTAGTATTGGTGCCACTTGTCCAATGAGTTGGTTTGCCTTATTGCACCTATTTTCGATCTCGTCTTCTGATCTGCCATTTGATGATATTATACTTCCTAAGTACTTGAAACTCTTTACTTGTTTCAAGGGATGTTCGTTTAGGTGAATTGTTGTTCTTTAGTTATAATCACTACCTCTGTTTTGTTTGTGCTAATTTTCATGTTATGTTCCCTACACATTTCGTTTAGACTATTCATGTAGTCTTGTAATTCAGCTTCTGAATTTGCTATTAGTGCTTGGTTGTCTGCAAACAGGAGTTCTCTAATGGTTAGATTTGCAGATTGTTCTTCTTCTGTGTTCTCGTCATGCGGTGTTCTTATGGTCTCTGTTTGACTGGTTTCTTTACATATGTTGTCTATATATGCTATAAACAAAAGAGGGAAAAGGACACAACCTTGTCGTACTCCAGATCTTATGGTGAAGGGTTCTGAGTGTTCTCCAGTTGCTCTCACTATGCATTCACTGTTGTTGTATAAACTTCTACATAGGTTTGTTAGATGTGTACTCACTCCATAATGTTTAAGGATTTCCCACAGCTTGTTTCAATCTACTCTATCGAATGCCTTTTCGTGGTCGACAAAGGCTAAGTAGAGTGTTTCATTGAATTCGATTTATTTTTCTAAAAGTTGTCTAAGAGCACAAATGGCATCTGCACATCCTTTGTTTTTCCTAAATCCAAGTTGTGTTTCGCTTAGCTGGGGTTCTAAAGTAGTTCGTAATCTTTTTTCAAGAATTTGGAAAATATTTTCCCAGTATGACTCAACAGTTGACTCTATATTGTGTGCAGTCTCTCTTTTTTTTTTTTTTTTTTTTTTTTGCCTGTGTTTTTCCAAATTGGGATAATTATGGCGTTTCCTCAGTCTCGTGGTGTCTGTTGTTCTACCCAAACATGGTTGAATAGTCTATGTAGCCAAGCTGTTCCTACTTCTCTTGCTGCTTTAATTAGTTCATTTGGTATTTCATCCTGTCCCAGTGATTTGTTCAATGAGGCTAATCTGATGGCTTCTATAATTTCTTCTTTTAGTATGTCTGGTTCTAATTCTTCGGTGACATCTGTGTAGGTCTCTTGAATTCCTGTGACATCTGATGGGATGTTGAGAAGTTGTTGGAAATACTGCTTCCATCTTATTCGGATTTTTTTTTTTTTTTTTTTTTTTTTTTTGCATTGCACTTATCTTTTTGTAGAAGTTTCTAGTTGCCTCCTTTTAGTTTTTATTTAGGGTTTCTCCATACGCTTCCAAGTCTTTTTGTTTTTCCCTCTTTACTATTCTACTCACATGTCTTCTCACTAATCTATATTCTATGTAATCACATTCATGTTTGTTCTTAAACCACTTTTTATATTTTTTTCCTATTTGTCTTTTACCGCTTTCTTTACTTCTGCGTTCCACCAATTATTATAATACATTAAATTGAAAAATTTACTTGAGTGTTCACTCACATACTTTACTTACACAATTCAATAGAACAAACATTATCAATAGATACTAAAAACACTACAGTACAATCTTCCTACCAACTCTATGCTACAAATGCCAAACCTGGACAATAACAAAAAAGTAAAAAAAAATTACAACAGAAATGAGATTCCTGAGAATGTATCAAGAAGAGAGAAAATCAAAAGTTACGAAATCGGGACTAATGTTGGGGTTATATCAGCGCTAGATTTCACCAGAAAACAGCAAGTTAAACTAGATTATCAACTGACAGTGTACCACAAAAAGCAAAGCTGTACCAAGAAATGGAAGCAGAAAAATTGGCAGGCGACATAAACGATGGAAATATGGAATAGCAATGTCCATGGGAATCTCGAAGTGAAGCCCATAAACGGGCACTCTCCCGCTGTTTATACTTCAACTTAACACCCCAATTTACAATAGAAACAAGTCCAGATGAAATAATTCAAGAATGAATTCTAACAGTAGGAGTAATACACGATCATTAAATATTTAGAACGGTGTGCATTAATCATTCTGTAGTTCAGTCAGGAGATACATTTATTCTACACCCACTTTATGCTATGGGTAAAATGGCGACAGGGGAGCTGTGTTTTTCGAGAAGGATGATGTTGTGTGTCTTTTTTTTTTCTTGGGAGAATGTGCTGTATTTTGTAACCATTTTCGAAAGCAAACACGGAAAGCAGGTGGTAGATGGATTTTAAGGGTAGCCAAAAGATAGTGGTTGGTTATGGTCTCAAGTTTCGCGACGGTAGGCAGAGGATCTCTTGAACGAGACAATGTATTCTAACGGGGAAGGAAAGCGACGACAACTACCATCTTTAAAGATGCCTAATAGAACGTCACAAAAGGATAGCAACACTGATATTGGCAACATGGAATGTTCGTACTTTAAGCTCAGATGAAAGACTGAATAACATCCAACAATAAATGGGAAGAGAGAATATTAAATTCTTAGGAATGCGTGAGACGAGTTGGAAAAGTACAGGGATTTAGACAGTGGAGGGTTTTAAGATTATATATTCTGAGCAGAGGAAAGGCAAAGAGATATAGCAATTATTGTCGATCTGCAAACATCAAAATCTGTTACTGGATATTGGGCAGTGTTAGACAGGGTTCTATTGGTAAAGTTACTAGGCAAACATTTTGACAGGTCATTCAAATAGTTGCCCCAAAAGGAGAAAACAGAGAAGATAGTATAGAGGAATTTTATAATGACACGGGGAATACTTTAATGAAATGCAAAATGTCATAAATAAACATAATGATGGGAAACTTTAATGCTAAAGTAAAATCAAAGGGGTGGGATGCACAGTAGGTTAACATGATTTGGGATAATGAAATGAGAGAGGATACAGACTTGCAGAATGGGCACAAAAGCATGAACTGATTGTCGGAAATCACTGGTTTAAAAAACATCCAAGAAGAAAATGGACATGGAGGCGTCCTGACAGCAAGATTTGAAACCAGACTGAATACATTCTGATTGACAGAAGGTTTATAAATACGTTAACAGTCACAAAAATAGTTCCAAATTCAGGCTGCTACAGCGATCACTGATTGATTATAGGCACATTAAAAGTAAAATTAAAGAAGATCAAATATATCCCAGGAGACACTAAATTCGATATATGTACATTTAAAAATGACAATGAAATAAAGACAATTTTAACATAGAAGTAAAGAATAGATTTGATATATTGTCTGATCTAGAGATAATATTTCATGATGTGGATAACAAAAGGGAAATGTTGAAGAATCCAATCAGTTTCCCTGTAGAAACAACTATCCTAAAATTAAAGAATGTAGGTCGTTACAAATGGATGACTGAAGAAATGGTACGACTAATGGAAATAAGAATGCACGACAAACATTTTCTTGACAAATATGAATGGATTCACAGAAAAGTCAGAACATTATGTAAAGAGGCAACAGAATCAAGGCTCGAGAAATATTGCATGGAAATTGAAAAACATTACAACATTAAAAATACCAAATTAATGCACAAGAGTCTTCAAAACCTTACTAATAAAAGAACACCCACATCAACAGGCTGCCTGAAAACAAGGGTTGGAAAAATCATAATAGAGAAGGATCAGATATTAGATTTGATTTGATTTGATTTGATATAAATTTATTTTCAAAAGGTCAAACATTGGGCACGCAGACTCATCTTACATTCCGCCGTTCCAATCACTCATCTTTCGTTCATCAATAGTGCATGATACATTAACATAGGAAAAAAAACATTGTCAAATAAATTTTTTTAGCATAAACAATGAATATTACCATGTTATGAAAGACACACCACACCCACCCACATATTCCCCACCCACCACACGTCCCCCACCTATACACACACACATACCCGAGCACACATACACACCACGACCACCACCCACCTCCCACCAAAAGTCACATCCTCACCCACACACACCTACACACCCAAACATCCTGCACCCACCAACCCACACCCAAACCAAACCACGAAGAGAAACACGCATCTCCAACCATAGTTCCCAAACCTACACAAACACATAACCACACAAACCCATACATCCCGCACCCACCCACACAACCAACACCCACCCGCACCTCCCCCAAATACACAAACATCTCTCCCCCACATAACCTGCTCCCACCCACTCACACATCCCTCCACACACACACACATCCCCTAACCACATATATCTCCCCACCCACAAACACATCTCCCCTCCCACACAAATATTTCCTCACCCACACACACACACATCGCCGCACACACACATTCCCCGTATGCTAACACATCCCCCACCCACACACATATCCCCACCCACCCACATATCCCCACCCACTCACACACATCTCTCATCACACACATAGCCACAACCCACACATAATCCCCCACCCACCTATACACCACCACTCATCCATAACCTCCCACCCACACATACATCCCCCAACCCACACACATCCCCTACCATACACACATACCCCACTCACCCCAACCCACACACCCATCCACCAACCCACACACACTCCACTACACACCTACACAACCCCATCCAAAAAAACACACATCCCCTACTCATCAACACCCACACTAACCCACCCAAACACATACTCCTACCCACATACCACCCACCCACACACATCCCTCACCAATTCACATATTCCCCCACCCACACACACACATCCTCACCCACACATCCCCCACCCATGCACAAATCCCCCACCTACAAACATCTCTCCACCCACACACATCCCCACCCAGATATATATCCCTCACATACATGCTCCCACCCACACACCCATCCCAACTCATACACACATCCCCACACCCCCTCACACAACTCTACCAAACACACATCCCACCACACACACACGCCCATAACACACACACATCTCCCACACAGACATCCCCCACACACATATCCACCCACACACACATCCCCACACACATCCTCCACACACACCCACACACAAATCCTCACATCTAGACACATACGTGATGTCTCACTTAATCACAGAAACTAATATGACAAACTCCTACACTTTACATACACATATACACTGACGTTTATCGTGAGCATTCTCACAAAAATATACAAAATGGAGATAAAAAAATAATACATATACATTGTATAAAGTAAAATATAGTGATGCGATTCAGTAATTTAGAAAGATAGTGGTCAGGGTACGTGAAAGAACTCTGTTATGATACACGTGAAGAACAGTTGGATATTTCTTATAATAGGGAATGGCCACCGATATTGAAGATGGAAGTTCAGCATGCTCTCAATCAAATGAAAACTGCCACGACCCCGGGTCTTCACAGGTGAAATATTTAGTGCCTTAGAAGAGTGAGGTATAGACTTAGTTACCAGATTGCTAAACATTTCGTATGATACTGGTGATATTCCCAGTGACTTATATTTAAATCACTGTTTATTGAAATTCCCAAAATGTTAGGAATCTTATTGATTGATTGATTGGTTGATTGATTGATTGATTAATTGATTGATTGATTGATTGATTGATTGATTGATTTAGGAACCGACATTACAGCATTCGGGGCATTCCCATAAGCGCTCCATCCCCATCCTCGAAGCCAGCGAAGAGTTCCAACCCCAATAGTACCAGTAGCAATCTGATTATATGTGCGTCTAACCTTTCCTCTGAGCGTCGAGCATCGGCCAGATCCCCTCGTCACTCAACGCTTGATCAACACGAACAATCAGTATAATGGGTTACATCAAAACGATTTTACTAAAGATCATCATGCAAAGAGTTAGGCAGACAATACAACCCGAAATTGTAGAAGAACAATGTGGATTCGTAGAAGGCAAGGAAGGGTACAGTAAATTCTGTACGTATGCTGAAAACATTAATTGAACGTTCTGTAGAAGTAAAGACTTAGATTTCTGCTTTATTGATTACACGAAGGCTTTCGATACAGTAAGACATGTTAATATCATGAGGATGCGTGCAGATCTACAAATTGATGGGAAAGAACTTAGGCTTGTACAATAAAAATATATTGAACACATCAAGCGGCCATAAAGATTGATTATGAATTAAGAGAGGCGCGCGACAGGGATGTGTAATGTCTTCAGATCGTGTTTTCCTACATACTGAAAGTATTTTCAGAAGTGTAGAAGATATTAAATATTAAAGGAATCACCATTGAGGGAACGTAACATCTATAACATTACATATACGGATGAAATAGTATTGATTGCAGACAATGAGCAACATTTAGTAGATACGGTTAATGCACACAGTGAACAACTAGGGTTAGGATTGAATTGTAAGAAGACACAGATTATGGTCATAACTAGGAAGAAGGATACATCACAATGTAATATACACGTAAATGGGAATGTTTTAAACATGTAAATCGGTACAATTATATCGGAACAGTCATAACACCTGATGGAAGATGCCTTGAAGAGATTAGAACGAGAATTGCCATAGCAAAGGTAGCCTTTAGTTAGTTAGTTAGTTAGTCTTTCCTCTTGAGCCCATGGCGGCGCATAGGGCAGAAGTCCTGACTCTCCATGCTTGGCGGTTCGCTGCTACCTGTTGTAGATCTTGGATGTTTACTTGGCCGTTGAATGAGCCTTCTCTGATGATGGTTCTACGCAGGTAGCCTTTGCAAGATGGAAAACCCACTGAGCAATAAAAATATGTCATTTGCAACGAGAAAAAGAGTGTGGAAGTGCTACATAGAACCTGTACTTTTGTATGGATGTGAAGCATGTAGAATGAGCAGACAAGCTGGACAAACGTCTAATGACTGTGGAAATGTGGTATCTATGGAAAATACAAAGAATACCATGGACAGACAGAAAAACCAATGAGCAAGTCCTACAAGAAACAAATGAAAACCGCAGATTGATTACAGACATTAAACGTAGACGTGCACAAATTTTTGGATTCGTTATGAGAAGAAATAAATTGGAGCACTTGATGACAACTGGCAAGAATGAAGGTAAAAGAGCAAGAGGAAGGCAGAGAAGTAAATACCTGAATCGCTTAGCCACGTGATATGGTCGAGACAAAAACATAGAGTTTATCCAGGACTCTGGTGATCGTGTGATATGGCGAAACATTACCGCCCGCGTTTATCGGCATGGCACATGATGATGATGATGATGATGATGATGATGATGATGATGATGATGATGATGATGATGATGATGATGATGATGATGATGATGATGATGGGCTCAGTGGCGAAGGGAATACGAATTGCATACCGCGTTCAAAGCACAACTGCGGGTGATGTAGAAGCAGACAGCCAGGCGTTTATTTCTATACAATAGTATAAGTGCCGGTGGCTCAGAAAGCAATAGCAAACTATGTAAGCTACATCCTATAAAGGATATGCAACTAACTTTTTTAAATGCTTCAATAGGAAACTGCATCTACATCTGGTCTGATCCCAAGTCAGACTATCCTGTGTTGTCAACAACCTCAGGGAGAATTCTGTAACCATGACCACGGCCAGGCGCCGGACAAGGCAACACAGAACGCTTCAGGAAATCACCGGCTGTGCGTTCATTCACATAATTCAAAATATCATGTCCGCGTACATTTTCCTGAGCACAGGATACTTGTAAGCAGCAACCATCACTAAATATAGAACATATGTAAGCAATGACCCTCAATACACACAGAGTATATGTAAGCAATGACCATCTCTACAAACAGGACACATGTAAGCAGTGGCCCTCCCTATAAACAGGTCATACGTAAACAGTGACCGTTCGTGTGGGAAGGTAGTAGATGAATTACTATAAAATACGACAACCCCATGCCTTTGAGTTGATGGCCCCACAGGTTTCCACTTCATCCATGTCGTTCATATAAAGACATGTCAGGTTCTGAGACGTGACATGACAGTGACAGATTTTGTGAGTTAGCTGTTGAGTGATAGTGACTGCCAGTCGCTGCTTCTGATTATGATACTCTAACAGTAGGCACATCAATCCACTAGCTAATGGTATTCGGATTTCCCCATACATTATTCCTTCACACATTGTCATGAATATCTTTGTGGTCGGTTTGTGATGTTTTTTTTTAAGTAAATGTTTGGTTACTTGACGTAATAGTTTCAACACCTGTGGCTCGTTGTTGGTCGGAGTAGCGCTATTCGGTGGTTCAAGTCTTATCCTGGTGTGAGAAAATGCAACCTAAGACATGGCAGGGCAGACCAGGTCCGAAGCCCTTTTCGGGAACTGGTCTAGTATCGAAGCTCCGACAGATGGACTGTTAGAGCATTGCTTTGCAGATCCGGCAGCTTCTGCAGCTGGTCTTATTCCAGACGTATTGGTGTTGCCTTACTTCTGGAGTAAACTAGGCAGGCCGAGAGAGGGATCATGCTGCATTGGCAACATATGGTCTCTGCAATTCAGTCCAGGCTTTGTGTTATGGAGAGGTTGTTATGCCTTTTTATGAGCTCAGCGTAACAAACCATCGTCTGTAATGACGGAAATGTGCCAATAGTGTAGCTCGTCCATCACAGACAAATGACACAGGTTGATGGTGGCCCGAGCAGTGTCAGACTGAAATTATGGTGTGTTTAATCTCAGTGAACATGCAGTACACATAAGACATTAGTAATCCACGCCTTTCTTCCTCCTTCGCCTGTTCAGTCCTACTACAGCAGGGACTCGAGCTATACCATCCCTCCAGCCTGGGAGCGCTAGGGTCCCAGGCCTCTCCATCTTTCACCAGATGTGGTGTCCTCGCTTCTGCTGGAAGCTGGTGTGACTTTTGACTTCACCGTCTTAATGTGCCTTGTGATTAATTTCACAATGGTGTGAACTAAAGTCGTTCAAAACGCATTTGGCACATTAAAAGTTAAATGCATATCCTTTGCAAAACGATTGCAGTCAACATCAGCATTTTTAGCTGTTCTTGATGTCTTTGGCATGTTTTACATTCAGTAGCACACTACTGAAAGTAAACTTGCCCAGAAAATCACCACTAAGAAAAAAAAAAGGGGGGGGGGGGAGTTGGGTTTGATTGCCATGTCCTGTAAAGGCGATTCATCTAACTGATATAACTTAGGTAGAGATTTGACCCCATACCGCTGAAAGTAATTCTTTCAGCTCTGTCCAGTATACTGGTTTCTATATTTATTGAAAAGCGAATATAAATGTAAAGAGAATAGTACATATAAAGCAAAAATAACGGCATCCAACTCCAGCGTGCACCATTGACTATACACGACTCACGTCCTTGTGTAGCAGCTTAGAACAAACTTTCCCAATGTCCGACACATACAACTTAAATGAAAACAACAGCAACCATCTCACCAATACTTGCCGACTGACTGTGTGGATGTGGTGAACCAGACAACACTAGATATCACAATCTGATTAACGGCACCAACCCTCTTTTACTTCATTCGTCAGCTCGCTCCCATCGTGGTATAGGCCCTCAAAGAACTTAATACGTGCTGCCCTATGTTGTGTCATCTCCTGCAATTCCCTCAATTCAAGCACCAGGTCTAAGCATCCTTTACAAGCAGCTCCCTCAATTCAAGCACAAGGTCTAAGCATCCTTTACAAGCAGCTCCCTCAATTCAAGCACAAGGTCCAGGCACCCTTCACAAACAGATCCCCCAATTCAAGCACCAGGTCCAGCCACCAGCCACCTTTTACAAGCAGCTCCCTCAATTCAAGCACAAGGTCCAGGCAGCCTTCACAAACAGATCCCCCAATTCAAGCACCAGGTCCAGGCACCCTTCACAAGCAGCTCCCACAATTCAAGCACCAGGTCCAGCCACCAGCCACCTTTTACAAGCAGCTCCCAAAATACAAGCACCAGGTCCAGGCACCCTTCACAAACAGATCCCCCAATTCAAGCACCAGGTCCAGGCACCCTTCACAAACAGATCCCCCAATTCAAGCACCAGGTCCAGCCACCCTTGATACAATCGCTGGGCATCCGAAGCTACACCCATTTGTGTATGGAGGAATCGGCAGCCACGGCGGGATGTGGTGGGTATCACTGGGGGATGTGGTGGGTATTACTGGGGGATGTGTGGGGTATCACTGAGGGATGTGGAGAGGGGTGGGGGGTTATCACTGGGGGATGTAGTGGGCATCACTGGGGGATGAGGGGGATATCACTGAGGGATGTGGGGGTATCACTGGGGAATGTGGTGGGTATCACTGGGCGATGTGCTGAATATCACTGGGGGATGGGGGGATATCACTATGGGATGTGGGGGATATCACTGGGGGTTGTGGTGGGTATCACTGAGGGATGTGGTGGGTATCACTGGGGGATGTGGGGGTATCACTGGGGGATGTGGGGGATATCACTGGGGGATGCGGTGGGTATCACTGGGGGATGTGGTGGGTATCACTGGGGGATGTGAGGGTATCACTGGGGGATGTGAGGGTATCACTGGGGGATGTGGTGGGTATCACTGGGGGATGTGGTGGGTATCACTGGTGGATATGGTAGGTATCACTGGTGGGTGTGGCGGGTATCACTGGGGGTTGTAGTGGGTATCACGCCGGCCACCTTCATTTCCCAAGGCATTTCCTGGTGCTCATTGTGTGCTGGGTCGATCTGGGAGCGCCTGGCTAATTTTACAAATTCAGTGCGGCTCTGATGCGGATCGAACCCAAGTCCAGCACTACAGCAGGCTATCTTCAAGCCGCCACGCTACCGCGGATCTCCAGTTTCCGCAATTTCCTGCCTTTTCATCTCTTTACTTAATTCTTGTCTCCGTGTATTTTTATGTCTCCCACTAGATCGTTCCATCAGTAAATTCCGGACAGGAAACTGGTAATCGCTCGTAATCTCAACGGATGTCCTGTCCAGAGCCAGTGTCACCGAATCCTCACCGTTTGATTCACTGGGATGTGTTTACGTCTAGCCAATAGCTCTGCTTTTTTCTTTATATCGTAATACTTTAGTCCAACAATTCTGCACTGGCACTTAGTTATTAATGTTTGTGGTTTATTAATATTTCTTTTAGTCTTTCTTCGTGTTTCTGATCCATGTAGTAATATCAGTTTAACAATCGAGTTAAACATTGTATGTTGAACTTGTTTCTATAGTATGTACCTGGCGAGATACAGCCGAATATACCACGTAATAATATGAGAAATATATTGTTTCCGTCTTCATTAATCAAAGAGTTCGTCGTTAAACTTGAATACACGAGCTCTATAATAACTAGAATACCAGCTCTACACTAATCCTGACTAAACCAGCTCTACGTAAATCCCGATTGAACCAGCTCTACACAAACCTGAATGAACCAGCTCTACACAAAATCAGCATCAACTAGCTCTACACTAAACGGTAATAAACGAGCTCTACAATAAACCAGCTCTACACTAAACCCACACGAACCAGCTCTCCACTAAACCGACACAAACCAGCTCTATACTAAACCTGAATGAACCAGCTCTATACTAAACCTGAATGAACTAGTTCTACACTAAACTAACACGAACCAGCTCTACACTAAACCTGCATGAACCAGATCTAACTACGACTGCGTGAACCAGCTCTGCACTAGAAATGAATGAACCAGCTCTACACTAAAAATTAATGAACCAGCTCTACACGAGAAATGAATGAACCAGCTCTATACTAAACCTAAATGAACCAGTTCTACAATAAACTGACAAGAACCAGCTCTACACTAAACCTGCATGAACCAGATCTAACTACGACTGCATCAACCAGCTCTACACTAAACCTGCATGAACCAGATCTAACTACGACTGCATGAACCAGCTCTACACTAGAAATGAATGAACCAGCTCTACACTAAAAATTAATGAACCAGCTCTACACTAAACCTGCATGAACCAACTCTACACTAAACCTGGATGAACCAACTAAACACTATCGGCCTGCCTGCCTGCCTGCTTGCCTGCCTGCCTGCCTGCCTGTCTGTCTGTCTGTCTGTCTGTCTGTCTGTCTAGCTAACTACCTAGTTGACTACCTACCTATCTGCCTGCCTACCCGTCTGTGTGTATGTATATGATGGATTGAAATATATTAATATATAAATACACAGACATACAGATGGACCAACTATATAACAAATACATTCTATAAACACAAAGACTCACAAATATACACCTGGTATAATTGGAACGATTTAGATACTAAAAGCCAAAGTGACTTTATATTAACAAGAAATAACAGAAAGAGAATTATATTAGATACAAGGGCAGTGCCCAATTTAGGTACAAACACAGACCACGGGGGGGGGGGGGGGGGGGGGCTGCGTGGTCTCGAGGTATGGTGTCCGCCTCGAGTACCGGAGGTCCCGGGTTCAGGCTCCGGTTTGGACCGGGATTTTTCACGAGGACTTCTAGTAGTAGTAGTGAGATCGGACGCCCGTATGTATTGTTGCGCACGTAAATAATCCCTTGGCAGTTGGAAATCGAAAAGAGTAGCCTAACGGCGCTGCCCGGGCACAATTTTGAGTTAAAAATCTACCCAAAGTATTTCAGGATCCTCGCCGGTGCTACGGAGCTCGTGCACTGAGTTGAGTTTCTCCAGACTCAAGTTTGAGTTAGGAGAAGAACGCAGCACTTATTGGTTGCACCCGTGTGCCGTGATGTTGATCCATCGACTAAACTAAACTAAACAGACCACAAAGCAGTCGTTGCCACAATAAGAACCATCAGTAGAAGGACGCAAAGACCAGGAAAATATATGCCATGCTAATCAGTAAACTTAAAAAAAATCTCAAAGACGATGCAGTAAAAGTACAAGTAAAAAGGAAAATTGTGAAAAAGAGCAAATTAAAATCTTGGTAAAATTACCTATAGAAAGAAAGAGAGTGGAAGAAGGATCAGAGATGTTCAAATCAAATCAAGCATTTTAAAAACTGCAAAGATAACATGTGGAACCACGAAAAAAAAACGCAAAACACAGATAACGAAAATAACAATTTGGTGGAACGCAGAAGTAAAGAAAGCTGTAAAAGATAAAAAGGAAAAATATAAAAAGTGGTCAAAGAGCAATCAGGAATGTGATTTCATAGAATATAGAATAACGAGAAGACATGTGAATAGAATAGTAAAGAGGGAAAAACAAAAAGACCTGGGGGGAGTATGGAGAAACTCTAAATAAAAACTACAAGGAGGCAACTAGAAACTTCTATAAAAAGATACTTGCAATGAGAACCAGAGTAGAACCCTTTGACTCAACTGAAATAATTAACAGTGAAAATGGATAACCAATAATTGAACAAAAACAAATCCTAATAAGATAGAAACAGTACTTCAAACAACTTCTCAACATCCCATCAAATGTCACAGGAATTCAAGAAACCGACACAGATGCCACCGAAGAACTAGAACCAGACATACTGAAAGAAGAAATTATAGAAGCCATTAGATTAGCCCCATTGAACAAATCACCACCACGAGATGAAATATCAAATGAATTAATTAAAGTAGCAAGAGAAGTAGGAACAGCATGGCTACATAGACTATTCAACCACGTCTGGGTAGAACAACAGACACCACGAGACTGGGGAAACGCCATAATTATCTCAATTTGGAAAACAAAGGCAGCAAAAGAGACTGCACACAATACAGAGGCATTTCACCGTTGAGTCATACTGGGAAAATATTTCGCAAAATTCTTGAGAACGGATTACGAACTATTATAGAACCCCAGCTAATCGAAACACGACTTGGATTTAGGAACAACAAAGGATGCACAGATGCCATTTTTGCTCTTAGACAACGTATAGAAAAAAAAAAAATCGAATTCAATGAAACACTCTACTTATCCTTTGTCGACCAAGAAAAGGCATTTGATAGAGAAGATAGAAACAAGCTGTGGGAAATCCTTAAACAATGTGGAGTGAGTACACATCTAACAAACCTATGTAGAAGTTTATACAACAACAGTGAATGCATAGTGAGAGCAACTGGAGGACACTCATAACCCTTCACCGTAAGATCCGGAGTACGACAAGGTTGTGTCCTGTCTCCTCTTTTGTTTATAGAATAGATAGACAACATATGTAAAGAAACCAGCCAAACAGAGACCATAAGAACACCGCATGACGAGAACACAGAAGAAGAACAATCTGCAAATCTAACCATTAGAGAAATCCTGTTTGCGGACGACCAAGCACTAATAGCAAAATCAGAAGCTGAATTACAAGACCACATGAATAGTCCAAACTTAATGTGTATGGAGCACAAGTAAAGCAGAGGTATTGACTATAACCAAAGAAGAAAAAGCAGCGATGATTCAACTAAACTAACATCCCTTGAAACAACTAAAGAATTTCATGTACCTAGGAAGTATAATATCAAATGGCAGATCAGAAGACGAGATCGAAAATAGATGCAATAAGGCAAACCAACTCATTGGACAAATGGCACCAATACTAAAGAACAAACATGTATCAATAACTACTAAGAAAGCACTTTACAACACAATCTTCCTACCAACTCTATCTCACCAATGCCAAACCTGGACAATGACAGAAAAAAAAGAAAAGAAAAATCACAACAACAGAAATGAGATTCCTGAGAAGAATACTCAATGTATCAAGAAGAGATAAGATCAGAAATGAATAAATCAGGACTAAAGTGGGGGTTATAGCTGCACTAGATTTTATTGAAGACTGCAAGTCAAATGGTTTGGCCATGCAAGTAGGTTACCAACTAACAGTATACCACAACAAGCAATGATGTACAGACCAGAGGGAAGCAGAGGAAGACGCCGACCGCGTAAACGATGGACGCAGGGAATAACAGAGTCCATGGGAATATCGATACATGAAGCCCATAAGCGGGCACTCTCCCGCTGTTTATACTTCACCTCGACACCGCAAGGTACAAGAGGAACATGACGAGATGAGATGAGATATAGATGGACAGATACGCAAACATGCGCAGACAGCAGACACACACACACACATACCACACACATATACCATATATATATATATATATATATATATATATATATATATATATATATATATATATATATATGGTGTGTGTGTGTGTGTGTGTATGTGTGTGTGTGTGTGTGTGTGTGATACGTGTATGTGTCTGACATACCCACCTACTTTTTTATCTATATGTCTGTCAGTCTGTCATTCAGCCTGTCATTCTGTCTGTCTGTGTATCTATCGCTTTCTATCCGTCTATCTTTCTACCCATCTACCCACTCACTCACCTACCTAACTGTTTATCTATCTGTCTGGCGTGCATGTTTCTATCTCTCACTATCCATCTACCCACTCACCAACCTACCTACATGGTCACCTGCCTGTCTAACATACCGTTTATATACACAATTCTCCGTCTCTTCTTATATTGTCGCCTTCAGTCCGAAGACATAGAAAGTAATTATAACTAGTTAGTCAATCATGCATTAGACAACGTGTTATTTGTTGAACTGTCTGTGCTCTTCCCAACTAACACAATGTTTGCTTTCTATCAGAAACACATACACCCATGCAAGTATGAGGGGAAATACCATCTACTCCATTATTACACTTCAGATAATTTTCTGCAGTAAAACTCGAATTCAACATTCCATATGTATACATTCCATGCAGTTGTAATAATCAATCATTATTTGTGACATTGGCAGGCTAAATGTCGACTTGTAACGACAAACTATGCGTATTGCACCTGCCATTGTTACTATGTGAGGGTCAGTTGTAATTTCTGTCCTTGTATATTTTGTTGTTATCATAATCTGTATCGCTGAACGGTCGGATCTGTTGATCACATGTTGTCACGGTAGCTTGTGAGACACTGTATAGTTATTTAAGTACAATCGTACAATATAATTATAAAATTTTTATAACATAAAACATAACATTTTTGTGGATTTTAAAAAGGCTTATGATAGTGTCCATAGGAATAGTCTATGAAATGCTATGTAGGAATTTGAAATACCAAGGAAAGTAATCAACATGACCAGACTATGCATGGAAGATACTTATAGTAACATATAAAGGCAGGCAATCAGACCCTTTCCAAATAACATCTGGCTTGAAACAGGGTGATGCACTATAGCCGCTAATCTTCAATCTGGCTGTAGAGAAAGTTGTAAGGAAGGTAAAGGAGGAATGTGATATTGGAGGAACATCCAAGTTGCTTGGTTATGCAGATGATAAAGATATTATAGGGGAAAATGAGCAAAAGACATTGGAAATATTGACTCACTTAAACGGAAAAGCCCAACAGATGGGGCTGGTTGTCAACTAAGATAAGACAGAATGTATGGTATTTTCAAGAGAAAGAATGGCTAAAATATCTGGCCACATACAAATAGATAATATGACCATTAAAAGAACGGAAACATACAAATACCTGGGTACAATCTTCAACTGCTCCAACATCATAAGGGGAAAAATACAAACTAGAATCAATTCTGGAAATAAGATATACTTATGCACTACATCTACTAAAATCAAATGCGCTATCTCGTAACACCAAAATCACAATATACAAAACACTGATCAGACCAGTTGTGCTGTATGGCTCTGAAACCTGGAGTACAACGAAAGGAGACGAAGCCTAGTTACACACCTTTGAGAACAAAGTTTTAAGACGCATCTTTGGACCAATTAGGGATACACAAAGTGGAGAGTGGAAAAGAAGAAGTAACAAAGACATTTATGATCTGTTTAAGTCCCCGCTAATCACTGGTATCATGAAAACTAATAGACTACAATGGCTGGGGCATATAGAAAGAATGGAAGACAATAGAGAAACAAAACTCGCTTACACTCAGGAAATAAATGACCGTACACCCCGAGGTAGACCAAGAAGACGGTGGAGAGATCATATATATACAGACCTACACGCACTTGGAATCAACGACTGGCAAGAGAGGGTCAACCAGAGAGAAGAATTTTTTTTTTTTTAAATTCGCATATCCTTTTACAGGACATCGCTGTCAACAGCAGCATCATTCAGCTGTCTGTTGATTTCTTGGCAAGATTACGCTCAGTAGTTTGCCATTGCTTTCTGAGCGGCCGGCTCAGTTAGCCCGCAAGTCACCAGCGGGGGACGAATCAGAGAGACGAATGGAGACGGATTATAAGTGCAGTAAAGAACCTCAATGGCTCGGAACGCTGAAGAAGAAGAAGAAGAAGAAGAAGAAGAAGAAGAAGAAGAAGAAGAAGTGCAATATAATTAAATTGTAAGAACACCGAGATTATGGTCGTCTCTAAGATGAAAGGAATACCACAATGTAATTAATATACGAGCAAATGGGAATATTCTAACACAAGTGAATGGGTACAGCTGTTTCGGTACTTTCATATCATCTGATGGGAGGTGCCTTGAAGAGATTAGAACTGGAAATCGCAATGGCGAAGGTAGTCATATACAAGATGGAAACATACTGATCAATAAAAGGATGTCAATTGCAAAAAGAAAAACAGAGTCGAAGTGCTGCATAGAATCTGTACGTTTTTATGGATGTGACAAACGGACAATGAGCACACAAGCTGAAAAACATCTAATGTTAGTGGAAAAGTGGTTTGTGAGGAAAATGCAAAGAATACCATGGACAGACAGAAAAATAAATGAGCAAGTCCTACAAGAAGCAATTGAAAACAGTAAACTGATTAGAGAAATTGGTCGTAGACAGTCAAGATATTTTGGGCGCGTTACGAGAAGATATAAACAGGATTACTTGGTGACAACTGGCAAGACTGAGGGTAAGAGAACAGATGAAAGACAGAGAAGTAAATATCTAGATGACTTGACCAAATGGCATGATTGGAACAAGAACACAGAGCTGATCCACGACTGGTGATGGTGGGAGGTGGTTAAGCATGACCGCCCACGATTATCGACATGATACAGGAACGCAGAAATGGCGTGTTCCATATGCTGACTTCATAGCACATAATAATATCAGCATTTTAATCAAATATTCAACTAGAAATGCATCATTAGAAAGCAGGGCTAGCACATCATTTGAAGAGAAGACAGTTTATATCTCGGGAATCTTGTAGGAATCATAACAAACCATCTGTTTAATCTGAAGTCTCCACCAACAAACGTGTTTGATTCGCCTCGACTTGTCAATCAATAGATTAGTTGTCTAGGTCAAGAGTTACTGGTGTCCCCAACTAAAACTAGCTGCGGAGATGTATGTTCTCTTTGTCTTTCTGTCTTCTTGTCTGTCTCATCTTCTGTCTGTTGTCCCAACTTTGATCCCTGTCTTCTGTCAGTCGACACTGCTTGGGAAGTCTAAATGAATACCACACTTAATATGCCAGTCGTGGTTTCTGACAATTTAGTAAACAAGGAGAGAAAGGAGATCTTAGTTCAATGCCGAAGTCCATTGACAATTTAGTAAACATTGAGAGAAAGGAGACATTAGCTTAATGTTGAAGTCAATTGTCAATTTAATCGAAAAGGAGATAAAGGAGATCTTAGTTCAATGCCGAAGTCCATTGACAATTTAGTAAACACTGAGAGAAAGGAGACATTAGCTCAATGTTGAAGTCAGTTGACAACTTAGTCAACATTGAAAGAAAGTAGGCATAGGCTCGGACATTGGACAATCTCTCTCAGTTTATTCCTGAAGCAATTGTTGAAAGAAAAGTACATAAAATAGTTGACTGGAGCATTCAAGGTGAAGAGCAGAATGAATGCGTCGAGAATAGCTAAGTACGTCTTGCGGTGGGAACCGCCGTAGTAGAAGCCAAATGTTTACAGTAAATAAACACAACAAGAGGCGTATTGCAAGCGATGAATATAGCAGAGATACAACATACAACAGTTACAAGTCTTGTGTACTTTGGAGACTAGGCAAAGTTGCTTTCATGGTCGGATGAAATATGTGTGAACTTTTTTTTGAAATTCTGAAGACCGCCTTAGACAAATCGTCATGACACATTTGTTAATGAGGTCTCACAAAATGATGGGACAATGATTTCATTCTATCTTTAGAGATCTGCACAGGATGTCTAGTGTTATTGAAGCGGAGGTCGTATATCCAGTGTAAATCAACGTGGAGATAATAACTGTGTAACTGTCAAACATCATAGGGCGCTGCCATCATGTACTATCACGGGCGAGCAACCTAAATTGTCAGACGACTAATTCTTCTTCTTCTTCTTCTTCTTCTTCTTCTTCTTCTTCTTCTTCTTCTTCTTCTTCTTCTTCTTCTTCTTCTTCTTCTTCTTTTTCTTCTTCTTCTTCTTCTTCTTTCGTTCGCTTGAAATATGTCTATATCTGCAATGTTGTCTGTTGTATAAATTTAACTGTCTTTTTTAGTTCACACAGCGGTCCATAGAGTTTATCTTCCACTGTCGTCTCTCTAGGCTAGAAAGTTTGTCTAGAAATGTTATATTTTGGGCAGTCTTGGAGTATGTGCTCTGCTGTCTGCGACGCCAATCCACATGTGCACATGGCTGTTTCACCAATCTTGAATGTTGTATACATGTGGTTGCGTAATCTATTGTGTACTGTTCCGAGGCGCAGAATAATGACTTGTTCTGGTCTATTCATAACGTGGTAGTCATCTTGAGCAGGCTTTGGTGGCTTTCTGACTGATTTGATCATTCTTTTCTTTTGGTGGTATGTAACGGGCACATCAGGCTGTTCTTCTTTGGCTCCTTCCTTAGCCAGTTGATCAGCTCTGTCGTTTCCGGGTACTCCACAGTGGGATGGTATCCACTGTATTTTGACCTTATGCTGACTGCTAAGTTCAGAAAGTAGTGTCCTTAGTACTGGCAATTTCCCAGACAGGAGCGCCTCGAGTACTGATTTTGCATCTGTCAATAACATCACAGGTTGTGTACCTTTGCTGGTATTTAGTAATTTATCTGTTGCTATCTTGATTGCCTCAATTTCAGCATCATAGTTATGGCTGTACTTTCCTGTCGGTACTCTGGCTTTGTCCCTAGTATTATTTGGGTAATCTATTACACTCCCGCTCCTCCATTTCGAACAGCATTTTGTGCTGACCCATCTGTTAGACTCAGATCCAGAGGTCCTGTAGGTATTCTTCATCAAGGAAGCTGAGAGTGGCTGTTCTGCTCTGTACACTGTTCTTTTCTTTCTTGTCAAATATTCCTCTCACTTTTGTCTGGATTTGTAATGATAGTCTATGTTCATCTTTCCATGGAGGTTGCTCTGGAATAGTTGTTAGGGAGATACCAACTGTGGGCAGATCGGTGGTTTCTCTGCAGAGTCGTTTGGCCTGGTGGATAAAAATATTTCTTTTCAACCGCCCCATAGCTAGGTTTTCAAATCTGTTCTTCATAGAGTGGCCTGGCAAGCTGAGGAACTTTTCTGCTTGTATCTTTTTCGTATCTCTGCGCTCTCTCAGTGCTTGTGTCCTCCCCATCTTCTCCATTTCCACAATAGGGGTTGATCTCATCCCTCCTGTGGTGAGTCTAAGGGCTTGATTTTGCACCTTTTCCAGCTCTTGTAGTGTGGTTTTTTATGCCGAACACCACGCAATTCACCCGTATTCCAGGTGTGGTCGTATGCTCTGTTGATAAACTGTGCTAAGTATTTTCCCACTGGCTCCCCATGTGGTTCCACTTAGCTTTCTCATGATGGCTATTTTCCTTCTGGCTTTTGCTACTGCTTTTTTGTTGTGCTTTCTCCATGTCAGCCTGCCATCAAATGTTACTCCAAGGTATGTTGGTTCTTTATCTTCTCTTAGAGGCGTTCCATTTATCTGGATGATCCCTGCCTTTTTTGGAGAGAGGGTAAATAGTGTGGTGCTGCACTTGTCAGTGTTTATGCTGACACACCATCTATTTGCCCATGCAACAAACGCATCTACAGCTCTTTGTAGCAATCTGGTGGCCACTGATGCATGTTCATTTGTGTTCCATAGAACCAGGTCATCTGCGTACATTGCCGCTTTAATTCCATGCGGCAGATTAACAACAAGATCATTGTTGAAGATTGGAAAATTGTGGGGGACAAGACTCCGCCCTGGGGAACACCGTGATGCAGTAGTACTTTCTTGCTCTTGAGTCCGTCTATCTGTTCTCTGGCTCTTCTGTTGTGCAAGTATGCTTTCACCCATTTGTACGTTCTTCCATTGACTTTGCAGTTTCTCAGTTTCTTCATCAGACTTTCTTTTCAGACTTTGTCAAAGGCTTTCTTCAAATCTATCCGTGCCGCAAGCACCAGCTTCTTCTCTTGGAATGCATCCTCAATTTCTTGAGAGGGGTAGGTTGTCTGATCTTCCGTAGAGTAGCACTGCCTAAAGCCAGCTTGCTGTGGCACAAAGATGTTTTTACTTTCAATGTACCACTGCAGTCTGTGATTGATCATGCGCGCCAGTGTTTTTCAGAGGCAGCTGGTGAGGCTAATTGGTCTGTAGCTAGAGGCAATAGAACCATCTTTCCCTGATTTTAGGAGGGGTATCATGATTGCTTCTCTCCAGGCTTGTGGAACACTGCCTAAGGTCCAGCTGTTATTGAAGATCTGCAACAGCTTTGTTTTGGCCTCTGTTCCTAGGTTCCTGATCATTTCATTGGAGATACCATCAGCTCCTGGTGACTTTCTCATTTTCAGTTTTGATATGGCTAGCTCCAGTTCGCTGATTGTGATGGGTGCCTCTAGAACCTCATGTACTATTTCCTTCTGTCCTGTATGTTGTCGTTTCTCTCGAATCTCTTGTTGTTTCTCTGGACTAATTTTGATATTGTTATCTTGTGCGAATGAGTCCGCAAAATGGTCAGCTGCTTGCTTTCTTGTTAAGATGTTTCCATCTTTATGTAGTGCAATTTTTGAGTTTCTCCCTGTGCCCTCGTCATCAAGCTGTTTTATTAGCTTCCACAATTTCCTTGTCTCTCTTTCAAAGTTCAGAGACTCCGTTTTCTCCTGACAGCCTTTCCGTCTAGCCTGCAGCTTGGCCCTTTGAAATTTGGCTTTTACGTGCTGGAATTTATTGTGGAGCTCTTGGCTGGGTGTGGCCTCTGCTTGCTTTCTACACACTTACACATCATTATGCAACTGTTCCAGTTCACTACTCCAGTAGGGTTTATATTGTTTACGGGCTCCTTTTGGTACTGTTTCTCGCGCTGCCTGTATTATGCATTTCCCAAACTCTTCAACTGCTTTATTTATGTCTTTCTCAGCGTTCAGGTTTCTAACCAGTATTCTGGTACGATTCTTGTACATTGCCCAGTCTGCTTTCTTGCAGTTCCACCTCGAAAGTGTGCTGCTTTCACTTACAAGCTCATTTTCTACAGTTAGAAAGACTGGCCGATGGTCACTGTCACCAAGTTGTTTCCCAACAATTCGTGTAATGTTCCACTCCAGGTCTGGTGAATGAAAAGCCAGGTCAGGTGTAGTTGTAGTGTGCCATGATCTCGAGTAGAAAGTATGTGTGTCGGACGGCTTGTTAATCAAGACGAATATATTCTCATCCTGCCAGTCTTCCAGTCTCTCTCCTCTCTGGCCCATGTGATCATAGCCCCAGCTCTGCGAGTGGCTGTTGAAATCACCACACAAAATCATTTTTTTTTTCTTTTAATAGTAATGTGTCCAGTGCCTATGGGCGGTCACTTGGACAGTAGTAATTGATCAGATGTAGGCCTGTATTGCCTGTTTGAAGTTTAAGTGTCTGATACTCAGCACATTCCATGTAGACTTCGATTTAGGAAGCAGTGATGTTATTTTTTACAAGGGTCAGTATCCCACCTTTTCGCCTGTCCTTTCGATCAGATCGGTAACACTGGTAGCTTCTGATTTTGAAGGCTATATTTTCGTTGAGGTGAGTTTCTTGCAAGCAACATACGCTTACATGTTCTTGGTCCAGGATGTTTTCTAATTCTTTTTTTTTTTTTTTTTTTTGCTGACTCCCTCCGCTTTCCAGTGCATAATTTTAAGTCTTTGTTTAGCATGGTCAGCCGTTCTATTCCCAGGTCCTCTGGCTCCACAGGACATCTGAGAAGGATGTAGTTGTGGTTGGACCCTTTCAAGACATAGGGCCCGGCACTGCACCTGCCTGGGGGTTCAAAGCAGGGCGAGCACCATAACATTTAGCAGTAGTCGACATATTCCATTTTGCGTAATTGCGTGGCATCCTGATTTCTGTGGTGCGCCTCCTGGCTGGTTGCCTCCATCTTCAGCACCTTTCCTTTACTAGAGCAGACTGTGGTCTCACTCGAGTTTAGATTGTACGCGGGCACACACGTGTCTGCGTATGGATGTACGTGCATACACATCTAGAGCATACTGGTTATTTTTCGGCGCCAGAAACTCGCCGTCGCCCCTTCTCCTGTTAGTTAAAACAGTTCCGCCACGTGAAGGCCAGGAGTTAGACTTTAGCTGAAGATTTTATGTATTTACGAACCATTGGCGTATTTAAGCAAAGTTGGGCGCTCACCCCAACACTGCGCCCCGGCTACATACAGCAACATTTGGAACCACGACTAATTCGATTTCCAAACGTGCCATCCAATAATCAGTAGTCACTGTTTCTCACACTGGGTGGTTGGTAAGATTCTTTACACGCCAGATCTCAGAGAGAAACCCGGGACAAAATCTATATGGCTGAAATAAAGATTAAGCTTCTGGATACCCAAGAGTACAGCTGAGATTGGCTCGTTACTATGTATAATTAATATTTATGTTTATTTATGTATAATTAACTGATTTTGGTATCCCCAAAGAGTTGGAAAGAGAAGGTTATAAGTCTAGATTTATGTCTACTACTGGACAATTAGACAGGGCGAGTTTTTCCCCTGACAAATCTCCCCTTCCTCGGTTGCAATCAATCACCCACCAAGGTAGCAATGCAACTGTTTCCCTTGGAAAAAAAGTATAGCGATTGAACTATGAGTTAAAACAAACTACAACTCTTTATTTACTTTCACAATGAAAACAAAAACATATTGTTTGCAGGATGCTGATGATGAATAATGTAAATATACATAACCAGTTAAATACATAACTGCTGTTGATGTTTGAGGCATGAAGCCCGGAATACAGGTGAGATGATGCCTCAATCGACTCCAATAAAGATTAGCTAGGATCAGCTAGGATCTACTAGTGTCAGTTAGGATCAGTTGTTCGATATTCTGAACCACTGTCCAGTCCTGACTCCACCTGGTCTCTCCTCGTTGTCACTGAACCAGATCTCTAGAAAACCTTTTACTCTTGGTGAGAGCTTGAAAATAGATTAAAAAGTGTAGTGTCTAAGTTATACATCATTACAATCCTAGATAATGCATACAATCTACCACCCACATACGCACACAATAGAATGTCTGACATTGTCTCTCTTCCAGCTTTACTGCGTTGACTCCCGACATTCTCTTTATATCTCTCTATTTTACTGCCGAGTTGGGGAAGACTTTCCAATAATCGTACACGCCTGTAGTTATATCTCCTGTCTTCCCCTATCTGTCCCGTCATGAGAAATGAAATGCCGGAAGTCCATGTTACGTAATCAGACACTCAGTTCCTTACAGCAGCTCTGTCAAAAGTTGTTTCAGAAGATCAATTAGTCAGTGGTGTTATTTAAAAATGTGTTTGATCGTCGGCGGTAACCAGTTTCTGAGTTTTTTCCCCTCAGTGAGTTACGATGAACTCTCGTTCATCAGGCAATTGAAATTGGTACGAATACCCGTTATATATTGTGGGTAATGCCTACACCACTATAATCTGCTTCAAACACAGCCACGCTAGTAATATATAATATTCACCATGGGGTTAACATATTACATGTAGAGCCAACTACAACACTCGGCAATATGTATGGAGAATGCTACTTATAAAGCACAACACACATACACCCTGGTGCGTTACCATATGGCATTTAGTATCTCAGGCATATAATAGACATTATGTATGGCAACATGACGGTATGTATAGTAAGAATTCAAAATTAGCATATAATGATATTCATAATAATAGCATAACGAATGAGATAGTAATACTATTTTATATAGCAAAATGAGACAATAAACTATTTTCATTGAAACGACATACATGTAATCGTATAAAATGAAAGTCCACTAACGTACATCCAAAGTATAATAAATGATGCATATAAACATAACAAATATGCAAGGAACGTAATCCTGTCATAGTAGTATAATCCTACGTATATAGTAAGAATAACAAGTTAATAATAATGTACTGTATACGGAGACAAATGTGAAATAAAAGTTTTCAGTCAGGTATCATGAGGCAATGATAGTTCTCAATGACATAACATATAATTCACAACGAAAGGGAAGTCCGAAACGACCAGACTCACTAATTAGATGACTAGTAGCTCGGAATTATTTCTATAGAAAATTCTTAACAGATTAAGAATCAGACTTCTCGATAAATGAAATTTATGAATCCTTCATACCTGATCCTCCGAATATTCAAGTCTGATTTGAGACGTTCGCTACCCGAGCATTTACCCAAATCCTCATATTTGTGGAGCAACTTTCATTTTTCTGATCTGGCGGTGGGTGTTAGCGATGTATTTTTCTAGTCAAGCCTTAATGTCCGTCGGATCGCACCTTGCGTGGTTGAGAGTTCCCAATCCATTGTCAATTATCCCTGAGCGGCAAAACTAAAGTTAACAATGTAATACTGGCCAGATAAGAAATCGAATTATTTATTTATTTATTTATTTTGGCAATAGGGTCTGCAAGATGCTGAAGAGGATGCTGAGAAGAATCATGAGCCCAGCGATGGACAATCACAGTAGAGTCAGCGTGACGTTGTTGGTTCTCCAGTCCTGCAGGAGAAATACTGTAATGTTGGTCAGGTTCAAGACAGAGTCTGTAAAACTGATAACTGTGTTGATAAGGGCTTTGAATTCCACTGCTAGTGTGTCCTCATTTCCACTGTGTTATTCAGTTTGTGTAAACCAGACAGAAAGTTCAACCTTGTGTGTGATTCAACAGCTGCAGTTGTCCATTACTGTGGAAATGGAAGTTCAACGTATTATATTATTGGCACATTTTTCTCTTTATTAGTTATGAGCTAAGAACCAACATCACTGCAATCAAACATTCTCATGAGATCTCCGTTGTCTCGTTCAACAGCCAGCGAAGAGTCACACTACTAGATTACTGCATACCTGTCTCTCTATAACTATATGACCTCACAATGACAGTTTGAGATTATTGTCTACCTGTCTCTCTATAACTATCTTTAAAATTGGGGGTCCTTCATCCGTCATCCATTTCTTACGTCCAATCAGCAGCCTGGCTGACTGAATCCCTCAATACTTCCCATTGGTAACTGACATCTTGAAATAGAATTTCTAGATCAGACACTGCATGGAATCTATTCTTTACGTCTACGTTGAATTTATATTTTATTTCCTCACTCTTCAGTACTCAGAGATGTTGTGTTTTTTGGTGTATATTTTACCTTCTTTAATGTTATATGTACATTGCTTATGACTAATCTATGGTCGCTGTAGCAGTCTGCAATAGGTATAGTTTTTCGCGACTTTTATGGCTGTTCGAAATCTTCTGTTGATGACGATGTAATCATTCAGGCTTCTAATCTGTTGTCAGGACCATTGTATGTCTATAATATTCTTGGATCTTGTTGATACCAGGTATTTCCAACAATCATATCAATCTCTATGGCTCACTGTACAAGTCTGCAACTTCTCTCATTACGTTCCCATAATCCACACTTGACTACAATGCATCCATCTTGTTGATATCCAAATTTAGCATTAATGTTACCCGTTATATTTATTTCTGAATACTTGCACTTCTTGAAGGCATTTTCCAAATCATTATAAAATGCATCGATATTGCCATCACTATTGTCTGTTGTTGGTGCAAAAACTTGAATGGTGTTGAAATCAAAAGATCTAACACTTTACCAACAAATATTCTGTACGACACAGTCCAATATCCTTTTATGGATTTTTATCTCTCCCGATCCAGAAAGTGCTCTCCACCAGAATGGATTATGTGATATTCTTCGGAATGCCGTTCCTGTCCATCTGGGCTCACATATACCTAACATGTTAATATTCAGTTTTGCTTGTTTGATATTATCCAATTTGCCATCTCCACTCATAGTTCGAACGTTCCCATTTTGAGTGATGTTAATCGTTTGCACACAGTCTCTAACTGGCGGTCTAGAGTCACCTAGTTCACATGATTATCCTACAAGGCGAGGCTGCCCTTAAGGGGCACCCATTGACGCCTTTCTCTGTTTCTCTATGAACCGGCGAAACATGATGTTCTAGGCATCTGTAAAGAAGGTAGTGTGTCATTGAAGTTCTTCTTAGATGACCGTAGTCATTGTCTCAAAAATGAGGTCTGCTTACAGTCGTGAAATCGTGAACCAAAAACTATCTATCGGCTGCTCCTTAACTCCATCCACAATCTACTTCCATAGTAGCTTTTGTAACCATTATCGGAGAGGAGAGAGGAGGTGAAAGGATGCTAAACGGGTACTCCACCTTGCCCAAAGGTATCTCGTAAGCTAGGGGGGAGGGGAAGGAGGCACCGTACTCCTATAATAGAGATACACCTGTCCAGCCACTCAATTATGTCATCTCAATGTAGAGTTACGAGTGAGATAAAGGTGGCTTTAGATTAGCATTTAACTCAACTTCGATGAATGAAGCTTACAGCCCCGACATTGAACAATCTCTCTCAATTTATTCCTGAAGCGATGGTTGAGAGAAAAGTACACAAAAAAGTTGATTGACGAATTTAAGGCGAAGAGCAGAAATAGTGCGTCGATAATTGCTAGGTACGTCTTGCCGTGGGCACCAGCATATGAAAATCCAGATACGAATTGTTTACAGTAAATAAACACAACAAGAGGCGTATTGCAAGTGATGAATATAGTAGATATACAACATACAACAATTACAAGTCTTGTGTACTTTGGAGACGATGCAAGGTTGATTTGATGGTTGGATGCAATATTTGTGGACTTTTTCTGAAAGTTTGAAGACCGCTTTAGACCAATCACCATGACAAAGGTGTTTATGAGGACAGCTAGTTCACAGAATGATGGGAGAATGATCGTGTTGGTTATATTATGACCTGTCTCAATTGTCATTCTGTCTTTGGAGATTAGCACAGTCAGTCTGCTTTCATTGAAGCGGTGGTCGTATGCCCAGTGTAAGGTCAACGTGGAGAAGAGAACTGTGTAACTCAATCCAATCAGCATCCACACAGTTGCTAGCGCTATCAGGGATCTCTTCACGGAGAAGAGGGACTGCACGTGGAGCGGCATGATGATACACAGACATCGTTCCAAGGACACAAGGACTGTGGTCAGGCTGGAGATATCCGAGAACATGCCCATAGTCCAGCCAACAATGTAATACTGGACAGACAGATAATCGAAAGTGTCCATTGGCAATAGAATCTGTAGGATGCTGAGGATGTTAAACACCAGGATGCTGGCCAGAACCAAGAGGTCAGTGATGGACAAGGACAGTAGAGTCAGCGTGACGTTGTTAGTTCTCCAGTCCTGCAGCAGAAATACTGTGATGTTGGCCAGGTTACAGACAACACCAGCCGAGCTGATAACTGTGGTAATGGGGGTCATATATTCCATTGTTAGGTTGTCCTGAATTCCACGCTTCCACTATGTGTCTGCAAACCAAACAAAAAGTTTAATCACGAGCGTGACTCAATACCTTCAGCTGCTTATTACAGTGTAAATGGGCGTTCAAATCTTTATATCAACATTATTCATGATAAAATTAAATGACATTTATATTAGCTACACGTGATAGAAGTCTACACTTACCGAGTTTAACTGCAAAACATAACTGAATTTAAGAAAGTTTATAATACATATACTTGAGTTTCAACCCACATACTTTAGTTTTAACTTAGACTCAATTCGTGAATGTAATCTAAATGCATGGGCAGTACACGATCAGTGGCCGCATATTTAGAACAATGTGCATTAATCACTTTGTTGTCCAGTAAGGAGATAAGTTTATTCTACACCCATTTTATGCTACAGGTACGAGAGGGCGTCACCTAAAAACCTTAAAAATGTGATAGAAATTACAATAACCACGCCATTGTCTTGTAACCTGTCAATATTGTTGTTAATGATGTCAAGAGGGTTAAGCACGTTATTTTACAGTACAAATGATACCGGTGATGTCATAAGGACAGTTGAAAGATGGCCGCCCAACTTTTGACATTCACCAAAGAGGAGCAGCGTTCTGTTATTCTTTTTTTTTTTTTTATCAGTGAAGGGGTAAAACCTATAGAAATTCATCGGCAAATGCAGGTCCAGTGTGGTGATGCATGGCTGTCAGTCCAGCAAGTGTATGAGTGGAGTAGGAAGTTTCAAAACGGAGTGACTTCTCTAACAGAAAATGACACAGATTGGTGGTGGCTCGAGCAGTGCCAATCTGGAACTATGGTGTGTTTAATCTCAGTGAACATGCAGCACACAGAAGACATCATTAATCCACGCCCCTCGTCCTCCTTCGCCTGGTCAGTCCTACTATAGCCTGGCCGAGTGCTGGCCCTAGTGGTGTATGTAATTTGCAATATCTGTCACCAGATATGTCCGAGATGTCCTCGCCTCTACTGATAGATAATGTGACGTTTGCCTCGTGCGACTTACTGTGCTACCTCAAAACCTGGAGTTGAATTTCACAATAGTAAGAACGAGGGTCGTATATACAGCAATGGCTGAAGGTAAACTTGCATAGAACATCACCAAAATTAAACACAAAAAGCTGGGTTTAATTGCTATCCCGAAGTTCTTGATGATAAGTGCGTGATATGGTCGTTGTCTAGGTAACGATACTCCTGGTGTGTCAATTGAGCTATCTAACTGTCTTACAATATAACTCACCCCCACAGTGCACATTCACCAGTCATTAAACAAGATTGAGTTGGCGCACATAATCCTTTATTACAGAAAGAACATGGACAAACGGAACATCCTTATATATCTAGAAACAATATAATCCATAGAATATATATATACTCCTCACAACTTAACACGCACACATCAATGCCTTCTCAAGGCCTGCTGAATCTCAAATTCACAAGACAGGTAATCCAGCTACTATCCACGGGTGGATTTCACACAATACACCCACACACTGGGTCTAGCCTCCACTAACTATTCAACCCACTCTGGGTTCAGGCCTCCATTAACTATCCAACCCCCACTGGGTTTTAGGCCTGCATTCACAACTTGGAGAACAACACAACAAAGGAACTGACCCACAGTCAGTCTAAGCTCCCACGTATTAGCCCACCGATCCGCTCGGCGCTAAGACATCCACTGTCCTCCAGCGACCCGACTCCTCAGCCGGTCCCAGCTTCCACTGCCCAGTCAAAGTTTTCCACTGTCTTTTAACCCTGCTGTGTAGCCCCTCCCTGGGCTCCTCACAACATTACACCCCAGCCTAAAACTGTCTCTCCCCCCATCCACCCTGGGGGTCTCTACTCACCCTCACCATTATTTCTCATGGCCGGTTGTTTTTCTCGTAGTCTTGCTACAAAGGTCACTCACCTCTATGTCAATGACCCAGGCATATGTCATTACCCCCCTCTTAAAAGAAAACTTCGTTTTCAAACGTTGGGAGCCTAATACTTATGAACCAGACTTAATGCCTGGGTAGTCCTAAGTATGACTATATGTCACTCTAGCTACCACACTAAATAATACCTCGAATGCTCATAGTACACTCCCATATTCCTCACACATCAATGCAACCAACTTTCTATCTTGTGTACCAATGCATGAACTAATACATCACATAATAATAATACATCATATGGAACATAATATCTGTGTACCTGCAAGTCTACTAACAACCTCAAGAAGACACAACCTATTTGTGTACCGACCCTGTATCAGGTGGTTCTTTTCTTGCATCAAACCTCCATCTATTTATGTCGATGATGTATCTACCTTTCTTGTACCTATTCCTCATGGTGCCCATATATTTACAACATCTGTATGCTATCCCTAACCCTGGGTCCGTGATGTCGCGAACACTCTTTTGGCCTGACTCAACTCTCGTATCTGCATATTGCACCGTTACACTGGAGTCTCTGTTTAGTCTGACCTCTTTATTCAATCTTGGCCCATATCCCTGGCACCCTGCTCTCTGCTGCATACGCCTTATGCCTTTGTGCCCTCTCCATGCCCTATCCTGAGCTGATCTATTATCTTGGTCACTACGTGCTAAGGGTACTACTACTTGCCTCTGTGCAGTTCCGTTAACTGAAGACCGGTGAGTAAGCACCTTGTTCTTCCTTTCGAAGCACCATCTACCCTTCTTTGACTGCCTATTTTCTACTCTACTACACCCTTGGACACATTTGTCCAGAGTAGTATCTTGTCTCTGGGAGTCACTCGCACTATATTTGAGATCCCTTCTCCCCTGCTCAGTTGTACTATCCTTGTCCTGAGTTCCTATGTCTACTTCACGTGCCTCTTCTACTTCAGCTATACTCTCTAATTTAGGTTTTATTTTGATAACTACCTAGTTACTGCTTAACCTATGTATCTGGTCCCAATAAACTACTTCTTCTGCTGTGCAATCTTTAACTCCTGGCACATTTCAAATGATCAGATCTGCCACTGGTGAGTCTAGAACACACGCTGCCACTCTTCCTGTGATATATGGTGTTTTTACTGATATCACGGCTACTGGGTAGAATTCTACTGTCCCGTTGAATATTAAGCATCTAATCTTTTTCCCTGTGTAATCCGAGGGATGTATTAAGCTTTTCCTCACTCCGATAGACGTACATCCGGAATCCCTAATTGTTAACGCTGGCCTATCATTAACAACACCATGGTGCAGCTTCAGACTTCCTCCTTCATGCACCGCTGATCCTGCTTTCACTGTGTGACCACATATTAAGACTAGCTGACCGTCTTTTTCAAATAGAGGTTTGCACCCACTACAATCTTCATTGTTGATAGTCTCAATCACTTGTGTTGCATTAGAATGCTCCGTTTCCCTCATTGTACAATGATAGCTGACATGCCCCTTCTTTCCACATTTGAAACAGATGATCTCCTTCCTTGCATTACTTGTTGGCTCACTGGGTGGTTGTACATCACACTGTGCTGCCTTGTGTCTCCAGCTCCCACAATTCCAACATCCGGCATAACTATTTGGACGTCTCTGAAAATTCCCCCTTTTGTATGGGTAACGTCCTACTCTATCAACATTGTTTCCTCGAAAAGCATTGTCTTGAGGTTCTTGTTGTTCATATCTATGTGTTGAATCCACACTTTTCGCCCTTGGTCTGATAACTGGATTCTGGTCCTGTTTAATGTACGCTGCACAGACTATTTCCTCACTCATTAGTCTACCAATAGAACTGTTTGGATGTGCAGTCATGTAGTTTTGTCCTAACTTTGACATTGTGTCTATGTCCTTTGGCTTACGTTCCTCAAAGAAAGCTACTAAGTTTGTATTGCATGCAGATACTACCTTGTCTCTTAACATTAAATCCACTAATTTATTAAAATCTTTCCCTACTTCTGCGAGCTCCATCCATTTGTTAAATGTGTTCTTTACTGTATTAACAAAATCTGTGAAATCTTGATTTGTCACTGGCACTAATTGTCTGAACTTTGTTCTGTATCCATGTTCCGTTAGTTGGAACTTTGTAAGCAAACGTTGACGTAAAATAGTGTAATTGTTTCTTTCTTCCAAAGGTAAATTAAACATGGTATCTAGGGCCTTACCCGTTAGAACCTCACCAAGTCTCATAGAATATTCTTCCTCTGGAATGCCTAAAGATTTCGCTGATGATTCAAATCTGGACAAATAAGTTCCAAGACTGTCGCGGTCGGTAAAGTATGGCAGTTTTAGTCTCTGTGAGGAATGGGAAGGTCTTCTGCCTTCTTCAATTTTCCCCTTTGATGATAGTTCTAATTATTTTAACTCAATTTCAGCTTCCCTTTTGAGCTTTTCTTTCTCGATTTCTATTTTCATTTGTGTGTCTCTCTCTTCCTGTAGACGCTTGTTTTCCATTTCAGCTAACTTTACTTCCTGTAGGCGTTGGGCTTCAGCTAACTTTTCTTCCTGTAGGCGTTTTGCCTCGCGTTCATTATGCCTCTCCTCTCTTTCCCTGTGTTGAACTTCTTTCAATTTTGCTTCTGCAAACTCCTGTAACTCTTTACCTTTCAGGCCTATTCGTTCACCTGCTTCAATATATTCCAATAAAGTAGGCATCTTGTACTTGTGGACACGTTGCTGTCTGTCAGCCAACTATAAATGTAAAGACTCTGCTGCTAGTCTTTATGTACCTCCCCTGAGTAAACCACCACGCCCTGTGTACGCAAATTCGTAGTGCTAAAATAGCACTCTGTACTCACCCAGTCACTCTATAAGAACTAGGTAGTGATGGGGGAATATCACCTATACTCCCTCGCATATATCTATAACAAATAGTTGTATACAATTTCTGGAAATATTGTTAAACATATATATATATATATATATATATATATATATATATATATATATATATATATATATATATATATATATACAAACGAATGGATGATCCACACTAAGTGTTGTTATAAACGCTAGACGCACAAGCTGAGTACACGGAGACGGTGATCACAAAGAAATAAACCACAGTAACATTCACAAGCTTGTGTAGGGACGACCACAGTGCGCGTAATATATGTAAACTGGCACCGAAAACAGTCTATATAGCAGAATTAGTCGCAATAGTTACAATAATAACACATATATACTCAAAGAAATAAAATATCAAACATAAAAATAATAAGAAGAAAAGAAGGAATCTCAAATCAATAATTCACAGATTTGACGCAATACACACCGGCTCTAGATATTAGTTAGGACCACAATGCCAATGCACACCCCGCTAACTTTTTTAGCGTTGTCCTTACAAAAATATCGTAAGCACAAGAACCACGTTTTGCAACGCCTATGATAGATAGAAATTGCAAAAAATGCCTATCCAACAACTACATGTAATAACATATCCATATATATATATAAGTACACAAACGATAACGACAGTTAAAACGATGAGAGCAAACAAAATGTCCAAATGGCTGGCCGACACTAATGTGCTTATTAATCCGTCGCCAAACGTTCTTATTTTGCTGTTAATAGTTTTTCACAATAGGCTGGAAGTGTCTGTTAGCCAAAATTCCGAAATGTCTACGACGTCAAATTCCAAAACGACCCATTGATTTGTTGAATGGTTACTTCATTTCGCGTTGTGATCACCAATTCCAACTGTCGGAAACGTTGACGGTAATAGTAATTATCCAAAATGTTCTGTCTCGACACAGTCCGTAACTTTATTGTGCTTTCTCTGGACGTGGTGACACCAAAGTAATAATCCAAACGTCTTGTTTCAACACAGTCCGTATCATATATGTAATGAGTTCACCAAAAGAAATGGCAGCAAATGTCCAACGCTTTCACTGTGTATAGTAATTTACTTTTTAGCAATTGTATGCACCCACGGATGCGGTGAAGACACGTTAAAATTGTTTGCTCATAACAAGGTAATGATCACAAAGTGATTGAACAAAGACGAACATAAAGTCTGGCTTTCTTTCAAAACAACTTGTTTATCCAGTTCTCCTGTGGAAAATTTTAGTAAATGTCCACTGTCCCTGACCTTGACCCCCGCAGTCAACCTCAGTCAGTACCTCCGTCAGTACCTCAGTACATCTTTGTCAAAATCAGTGGAAAAATCCTCAGTAGATATTTCCACACAACCTTCTCAGCCCCAACACGGCTGCTCTTTTAACTCCGTGGAAAGTCACACTTAATCTGGCTGTAAACTGACCGGAGACTTTTTCCGTCATACACAAACACTTTCCACTTCTGCCCCAGCACGGCTGTGGTAGGGGTACCGTTACTACCCACGTCTGTCACCCCTCCCGGTGAATAAGCAAATGTCAATTCTGTGTATCCTACACATCCGTGTTAACTCTCCTTCCCGAGAGTTTTCCAAACATGTACTTCCCCAGTACCTGATGCACCATCCGTCCTGCTAACTGCGTCGAAAAATCTTGACCAGTCCACCTGCGACCACACAGTGTATTGACCTCAGCACACACACAAAATGTGTCACTACGCATAGGACTTCGCAACGAAATTGCTCACTGTCTGTTATCTTTGGTTTCTTCAATCCTGTCCTGTCACACACACACGCCTAGGACTGCTCTCTTCTTGACCTGTCTGCGTTCATTCTCTGCTGCCACACTAACTTCAGTAATACTGTTGGTATCAAATTTACCTGTATTGACCTTCACGTGAACTGTCTGTTATCTAGTTCCCGCACGGAGAAAATCCTGTGTTTATATCGTGGCAACTTTCATTGGCCCTCTTCCCTCTTCGAGTGTGCGCTGTTATTTTCACCTGGCCTCTCGTGAATCGTCTGCCAGCTTGGGCCTTCACTGCCGTCTGTCTGTGTTAATTATCTGACGCACACACAAAAAGAGTTCACATTAACAGAATGACAACAATGTCAATATTGTTCTTGACCGTACGAAGCCTCCCAGATAATTAATGCACTGGGTTTCTTGATCGGGCGAGCTCTCATATAATTCAATATTACACCGTATTGCTTGGCCGGACGAGCCATCCAGATAATATCACGAAGTTCTTGATGATAAGTGCGTGATATGGTCGTTGTCTAGGTAACGATACTCCTGGTGTGTCAATTGAGCTATCTAACTGTCTTACAATATAACTCAACCCCGCAGTGCACATTCACCAGTCATTAAACAAGATTGAGTTGGCGCACATAATCCTTTATTACAGAAAGAACACGGACAAACGGAACATCCTTATATATCTAGAAACAATATAATCCATAGAATATATATACTCCTCACAACTTAACACGCACACATCAATGCCTTCTCAAGGCCTGCTGAATCTCAAATTCACAAGACAGGTAATCCAGCTAATATCCACGGGTGGATTTCACACAATACACCCACACGCTGGGTCTAGCCTCCACTAACTATTCAACCCACTCTGGGTTCAGGCCTCCATTAACTATCCAACTCCCACTGGGTTTTAGGCCTGCATTCACAACTTGGAGAACAACACAACAAAGGAACTGACCCACAGTCAGTCTAAGCTCCCACGTATTAGCCCACCGATCCGCTCGGCGCTAAAACATCCACTGTCCTCCAGCGACCCGACTCCTCAGTCGGTCCCAGCTTCCACTGCCCAGTCAAAGTTTTCCACTGTCTTTTAACCCTGCTGTGTATCCCCTCCCTGGGCTCCCCACAACATTACACCCCAGCCTAAAACTGTCTCTCCCCCCATCCACCCTGGGGGTCTCTACTCACCCTCACCATTATTTCTCATGGGTGGTTGTTTTTCTCGTAGTCTTGCTACAAAGGTCACTCACCTCAATGTCAATGACCCAGGCATATGTCAATTGCCATGTCCTTTAAAGGAGATACATACAGCTAACTGTTATAACTGAGGTAGAGACTTGCCCCCGACAACGCTGGAAGTCATCCTTTCATCTCTGCCCAGTAGAATGGTTTCCATATTTTAAATAGAGTATGTAAAATTGTATGAGAAAAGCTCATGAATAGCAAGAATAACTACATCAAACTCCAGCAGGCATCATTGGACAGACATGGCTCAGGCCCTGATACAACAGCCCAGCACTTTCTGTCCCAATGTCGGACAATGTCAAACCTCAGGGGAAACGACTGCAACCACCTGACCAATGACTAGTCGACTGTCTGTGTCCGTGAACCAGACAAAACCAGGGATCACATTCTGAGGAACGGCACCAACCCTCTTCTTCTTCTTCGCCTGATATCTCCCATTGCGGTAACCAATGCCCCGAACCAACTCAGTCCATGATGGCCTATGTTGTGTTATCTGCTGCAGCTCCCTCAATACAAGTTGAGTTGAGTTGAGTTGAGTTGAGTTGAGTTGAGTTGAGTTGAGTTGAGTTTAGTTTAGTTCATAACCGACATCACTGCACTCAGGACATTCCCCACTCTCTCCGTCCCCTAGTTCAACAGCCAGCGAGGAGTCATACTTTTAATTCTTCCAACTGCCATCTGATTGAAAGTTCTCCTGGTCTTCCATCTTAGTTTAGAGATTTGTCCAGAGCCCTGCCGATCCCACGTCATATCATTCTCTTCACATACAGGTGTTCAGTCTGTTCCACCGCCGTCTCCACCTGGGCTCATGGTTCGTAGTAAATGCAATGAATGTTGCAGTGGTTTCCTCCAACAATCGGAAGGCTGCTGTTATTGCTTCCACCTCCATTCTCATACTGGAGGTCGCAGTCTCATATGCCAGACTCTCCTTTTTCAAGCATCGTCTTTTAGCTTTCGCAATGAAACCACACTCACTACGTCTGTTTCTCACGATTGACCTGTCGGCGTAGATCACTATGCCACATTGACGTGTGTTGAGCCGGATCATTTGTTGTACCTAAAACTATACTATATATATAAAATATATATGCGGTCTGCTGCCCAATCACTGCACTCACGACTCAGTGTTACTATTACTTTGTGCCAGTCCCAAATGTCTTTCGTTACTTCTACCCACTCGTTTTCACGATTGATGTTCTCTTTATCACTCACCTAGCGATATATATATATATATATATATATATATATATATATATATATATATATATATATATATATATATATATCCTGTGCCATCCAGGACCTATCTCTTCTCAGTCTATGACCTTTGACCATAGCCACGTTGACATTTGGATTGAAGGACCCTGTGCCTATCCGAACTTGTTGGTAGTGCAAGGATATGCCCCATGTATATAATTGGAGTGTCATTTGTGCACACCAGGATCACCCGCATGGCAGCATTCTTTATACGCTCCAACCATTCAAGCTGGTACTTTGATACTGTCAGCAGCCCCAAACCAAACTCAATGAGTGAAATTATTAACTGCTGAAAGAGCATGTAAAGCATCATCTGCTTTACCCATATATTTTTCAATGCCCTCATTGAATTAAGTCCCTGTCCAACCTTCCCCACTAAAACCCCCATATGATCCTTAGAAGACTTATATATGTCGAGGGTGATTCCCAAGAACTTCAAATTACTCTCTCTACTGAGAGGATGTCCATTCAATGGGACATCTTCCTTCACTATTCAGTTATCCAGGAAATACCACACAACCGATGTCTTGTCTGGATTTATTACATCCCCTGAGTCCATGCTCAACCCCGCCATCCTATTTACTGCCGACTTTAAGTCTTCAGTCATTCTTTCCCTTTCTCGTTAGTGTCTGTATACCATCACACCGTCTGCGAATGTCAAGATTCTAGCAATTCCTGGCACCACAATTGCTGCATCTTTGCTGATGTATACATTAAAGAGCACTGGGGACATGACAGATCCCTGTGGCAGCCGGGTGTTATATAGTACAGGAGTCAGAAGTCCATGAACCTACGCGAAGTGCAATTTTACGCTCGTAAAGTACTGCCGCAATTCATTTAACAGTCCACACATATGTGTGTGTGTTGGTGTGTATCTATCCCTATTACTGTCTGTCTGTCTGTCTGTCTGTCTGTCTGTGCGACCGTCCGTCCGTCTGTCCGCCCGCCCACCCGCCCGCCTGCCCCTTCGTCTGTCTGTCGGTCGGTCGGTCGGTCGGTCGGTCGGTCGGTCGGTCCGTCCGTCCGTCCATCCGTCCGTCCTTCCGTCCGTCCGTCAGTGTATCTATCTCTTACTATCTTTCTATTCATCTATCCACTCACCCACCTACCTACCTATTCATCCGTCTGTATGTCAATCTGTCTCTGTCTGTCTGTCTGCCTGTCTGTCTATCAGTCAGTCTGTCCGTCAGTATATATCTCTCTCTCTATCCATCTATCTTTCTACACATCTACCCATTCACCCACCTACCTACCTGTTTATATGTCTGTGTATCTATCTCTCACTATCCATCTAGCTTTCTACCCATCTACCCACTCACCTATCAACCTGTTTATATATCTGTCTGTCAGTATGTCTGTCAGTATGTCTACCTGTCCGTCTGTGTATCTCTCTCTCACTATCCGTCTATTTTTCTACACATCTACCCTCACCCACCTACCTACCTGTTTATATGTCTGTGTATCTATCTCTCTCTATCCATCTATCTTTCTACACATCTACCCACTCACCCACCTACCTACCTGTTTATATCTCTGTGTATCTATCTCTCTCTATCCATCTATCTTTCTACACATCTACCCACTCACCCACCTACCTACCTGTTTATATGTCTGTGTATCTATCTCTCTCTATCCATCTATCTTTCTACACATCTACCCACTCACCCACCTACCTACCTGTTTATATCTCTGTGTATCTATCTCTCTCTATCCATCTATCTTTCTACACATCTACCCACTCACCCACCTACCTACCTGTTTATATGTCTGTGTATCTATCTCTCTCTATCCATCTATCTTTCTACACATCTACCCACTCACCCACCTACCTACCTGTTTATATGTCTGTGCATCTATCTATCTCTATCCATCTATCTTTCTACACATCTACCCACTCACCCACCTACCTACCTGTTTGCCTGCCTGTCTCCCTGCCTACACAATTCTCCGTCTCTTGTTACATTGTCGGCTTCAGTCCGAAGACACGGGAAGTAATTGTTATCTATATAATAACTATATAGTCACTAATGCATTAGACAATGTGTTATTTGTCTGTGCTCTTACCAACTAACATAATGTTTTCTTTCTATTAGAAAAACATACACACATGCATGTGTGAGGGAAAATACCATCTACCTCATAATTAAACTTTAGATCAAATTGTGCGGTAAAACTCGAATTCAACAGATATTTATATTCCAAACAGTTGTAATTATCCATCATTATTTCTGACGTTGGAAGGCTAAATGCTGTCCTGTAACGACAACTGTGTGTATTTCACGTACCATTGTTACAATGTGAGGGTCAGTTGTAATTTATGCCTTGTATATTTTGTTGTGGCAGTGTATCCTAATCTGTATGGCTGAACGGTCGTGTTTGTTGATCACATGTTGTCACGGTAACTTGTGTGACACTGTGTAGTTATTTAAGTACAATCGTGATATATAATTAAATTATAAGAACACACAGATTATGGTCGCCTCTAAGATGAACGAAATACCGCAATGTAATATACGGGTTTTCTCCAGATCTGTTTTCCCTATACAGTGAATGTAGAAGATATAAATGGAATCAGCATTGGAGGACGAAACATCAATAACATTAGATATGCAGATGATACAGGTTATGGTAGTCACTAGGAAGAACGAAGTACCACAATGTAATATACAAGTAAATGGGAATATTCTTCAACAAGTGAATCGGTACAATTATCTCGGAACAGTCATAACATCCGATGGGAGATGCCTTGAAGAGATTAGAACAAGAATCGCCATTTTCGCCGAAAGTAGCCTTTAGCGAGATGACAAACATTCTGACCAATAAAAAGTTGTCAATTGAAAAGAGAAAAAGAATGTTGAGGTGATACATAGAGCCTGTTCTTTTGTATGGATGTTAAACTTGGACAATGTGCAATCAAGCTGAAAAACATCTGATGGCTGCAGAAATGTGTTTTCTGAGGAAAATGCAAAGAATACCATGGACAGACAGAAAAACCAATGACCAAGTACTACAGGAGACAAATGAAAATCGTAAATTAATTATAGAAATTAGACTTAGACAGTCAAAATGTTTTGGACATATGAGAAGAAATGGATTGGAGAACTTGGTGACAACTGGCAAGATCAAAGGGAACAGACCAAGAGGAAGACCGAGAGGAAAATACCTGGATGGCTTGGCCACATGGCATGGACGAGACAGGAACACTGAGCTGATCCACGACGCTGGTGATCTAGTGAAATGACGAGTCATGACCACCCACGCTTTCCGGCATGGCACATGATTGATTGAATATACGGGTAAATGGGGATATTATTTCACAAGTGAATGGGTGCAACTATCTCAGAAGATGCTAAAGGCTACTTTCGCCATGGCGATTCTTGTTCTAATCTCTTCAAGGCATCTCCTGAGGGGGGGGGGGGGGCTGAGTGGTCTCGAGGTATGGTGTCCGCCTCGAGTGCTGGAGGTCCCGGGTTCAGGCCCCGGTGAGGACCGGGATTTATTTTTAAAATCCACGTGGACTTCCAGTAATAAAATTTTCCCCGGTCTCTGGGTAGTGAGATCGTACGCCCGTGTGTATTGTTGCGCACGTAAAAAATCCCTTGGCAGTAGGAAATCGAAAAAGAGTAGCCTAACGGCGCTGCCCGGGCAAAATTTCGAGTTAAAAATCTACCTAAAGTATTTCAGGATCCTCGCCAATGCAACGGAGTTCGTGCATTGAGCTGAGTTTCTCCACAATCAGGTTTGAGTTCGGAGGAAAACGGAGCACTTATGGGTTAAACCCGTGTGCCGTGATGTTGATCCAACGACTAAACTAAACTAATCTCAGAAGAATCATAACATCTGATGGGAGATGCCTTGAAGAGATTAGAACAGGAAATCGCTATGGCGAAGGCAACCATATGCAAGATGGACAACATACTGATCAATAAAATAATATCAATTGCAAAGAGAAAAACAGAGTCGAAGTGCTACAAAAAAAACCTGTACGTTTGTATGGATGTGACAAGTGGACAATGAGCACACACACTGAAAAACATCTAATTGTAGTGGAAAAGTGATTTGTGAGGAAAATCCAAAGAATACCATGGACAGACAGAAAAATAAATGAGCAACTCCTACAAGAAGCAAATTAATACCGTAAACTGATTTAAGAAATTGGACGTAGACAGTGAAGATTTTTGGGCACGATACGAGAAGATATAAACTGGAGTACGTGGTGACAACTGGCAAGATTGAGGGGAAAAGAACAGGTGAAATACAGAGAAGTAAATATCTAGATGACTTGACCAAATGGCAAGTTGGGACAAGAACGCAGAGCTGATCCACGACAGGTGATGGTGTGAGGTGGTTAAGCATGACCGCTGACGTTTGTCGACATGGCACAGGAAAGCAGAAATGGCGTGTTCCATACGCTATCTTCATAGCACAGAATATTATCAGCGTTTTGATCAAATATTCAACTAGAAATGCACCATTAGAAAGCAGGGCCAGCACATCATTTGAAGAAAAGACAATTTATATCTCGGAAATGTTGTAGGAAACATGACAAGCCATCTGTCAAATCTGAAATCTCCACCAACAAACATGTTTGATTCGCCTCGACTTGTCCATCAATAGATTAGTTGTCTCGGTCAAGAGTTACTGGTGTCCCCAACGAAAACTAGCTACGGAGATGTATGTTCACTTTGTCTTTCTGTCTTCTTGTCTGTCTCATCTTATGTCTGTTGTCCCAACTTTGATCCCTGTCTTCTGTCTGTCGACGCTGCTTGGAAAGTCTAAATAAATACCACACTAAATATGCCAGTTGTGGTTTCTGACAATTTAGTAAATATTGAGAGAAAGAAGACATTAGCTCAATATTGAATTTAATTTACAATTTAGTCAACATTGAGAGAAAGGAAACATTAGCTGAATGTTGAAGTCAGTTGACAATTTAGTAAACATTGAAAGAAATTAGAGATTAGCTGGGACATTGCAAAATCTCTCTCAGTTTATTCCTAAAGCAATTGTTGAAAGAAAAGTACACAAAATAATTGACTTGAGCATTCAAGTTTGAGAGCAGAATGAATGCGTCGATAATTGCTAAGTACGTCTTGCGGTGGGTACCAGCATAATAAAAGCCAGGTACTAAATGTTTACAGTAAATAAACACAACAAGAGGCGTACTGCAAGCGATGAATATAGGAGAGATACAACATACAATTATAAGTTTTGTATACTTTGGAAACGAGTCAGGTCTTAGTCAGATATGACTGAGCTACCGTATAACAGTAGACGGTACTACCTGGTTTCTGTTAGCGCCGAACGTTGGGCGGCGCTTACCAAACCCGACACCCCACATTGTGCCAACGGCTTCGGGCGGAAGAGCGCAATTGGGAGGGTACAAGCCTTACCCTGGTGCGAGGAAATGCAAGCTAAAGACAAAATTGTCATGGCAGGGCAGACCAGGCCCTAAGCCTTGGTTGGCGACTGGTCTAGGATCGAAGCTCCGACAGGCGGACAGTTAGAGCATTGCTTTGCTGATCCGGCAGCTTCTGCAGCTTGTCTTGTTCCAGATGTAGGGGTGTTACCTTTCCTCTGGAGTGAACTAGGCAGGCCGAGAGAGGGATCATGCTGCATGGGCAACACATGATCTCTATATTTTAGCCCAGGCTTTGTGCTATGGAGAGGCAATAACTCCATCCCTGGTCTTAACTGGTCTCGGAATCAAAACGAGAGGCAACAGTTACGGGTTATAAGTCCTTGTCAGTTGGCGTAGACATGGGGCGCCACGCGTTGCCTCTGATGGTGGGAGACACCTATAGGTGTCACTGATCAGCTACCGCCCGCCTCAAGCTGGGCAGCCCCCAGCCAATTGGGTGCTGATCCGCCACAGCCTGCCTGCTTCAATGGGTGCTTCGGGCTAGGACAAAATCTGAATCGCAGGCTGTAAAACCAATGCACCAGGTACAAACAAAAATATAAATAGAAACCTCAAGCTACGGCTTGCAACCTGGAACGTGAGAACCATGTGTCCAGGATTTTCCACTGACTTGACCAATATTGACGATGTGAGAAAAACGGCTGTGATTGATGCCGAACTCAATCGTCTTAACATTGATATTGCTGGCCTGCAGGAGACTCGCCTCGCTGAGGAAGGGTCACTCAGGGAAAACAACTACACCTTTTTCTGGAAGGGTAAAGGGCAGGCAGAAAAAAGGCAACACGGTGTGGGCTTTGCAGTGAAGAATTCGCTACTGGGAATGATTGAAATTCCAGCAGGAGGAAATGAAAGACTATTATCCCTGCGCTTGGCAACCTCTTGTGGGTTTGCCACCATTATTACTGCATATGCACCGACACTCGATTCCTCTGATGATGTGAAGGATTTGTTCTATGAGGAGTTAGACTCTGTGATCAAGGCAGTTCGAAAATCCGACTACATTTATATGCTCGGTGATTTCAATGCTCGTGTGGGCAAGGACTCGAGTTCATGGCCAGTGTGCCTTGGAAAATACAACATCGGTCGCATGAATGAAAATGGGCAAAGGCTGCTGGAGCATTGCACCAGTAATGACCTATGTATTACAAACTCTTTTTTTTAAACAAAAGAGATGCATAAGGTCACATGGAAACATCCAAGATCCGGCCATTGGCACCAGCTGGACTTCATCATCACACGGAGACAACATCTGAACCATATATCATTGACTCGTAGTTACCACAGTGCTGACTGTGATACGGATCATTCTTTGGTTGTTGCAAGGGTTAGACTGAGACCAAAGAGAATCTACACAGCTAAACACAAATCTAGCCCCGGGATTAATATTATTAACACTCATGATCCTGAAAAGTGCTTTCAGTTTCAACAGCAACTTGAAGACGCTTTCACTGATACACCAGAAAATTCTACAGTAAATGATAAATGGAATAAACTTAAGGAAACTCTTTGTAAAACTGCCGTAAAGGTTTACGGCACTGTGGATCATAAGAGGCAGGACTGGTTTGCGGCCAACAGCGAGACTCTGCAGCCCTTGATTGATAAGAAGAAGAAAGCTCTCTTAAGAAACAAGGAAAGACCGACGCGTAACACTCTGAGTGAGCTAAGGCAAGCTAGGAAGGATGTGCAAAAAGCTGCCAGGCAGTGTGCAAATGATTATTGGATCAAGTTATGTGAGTCCATTCAAATCGCAAGTGATAAGGGAGACATAAGAAGCATGTATGAAGGAATAAAGAAAGCCTGTGGTCCAGTGATCAAAAGAAGTGCACCATTGAAAACCTTGACTGGAGAAGTCATCACTGATAAGAAACAGCAGATGGACAGATGGGTAGAGCACTATTTGGAGCTTTACTCAAGTGAGACCAAACTAGCGGATAATGCCCTCAACGCCATAGAGGCTCTACCAACTCTTGACCACCTGGACACACTTCCCACCATAACAGAAGTTAAGTGTGCTATAAATGAACTTGCATCTGGCAAGGCTCCAGGTAAGGATGGGAATCCAATAGAGGTTATCAGGAGTGGGCAAGACACACTCACTATACAGATCCACCAGCTAATAGAGCTATGCTGGCGTGAAGGACAAGTCCCACAGGATTTCAAAGATTCAAGCATCATAACACTGTACAAGAACAAGGGCGATCGGAGCGACTGCAACAACTATAGGGGTATCTCACTTCTGTGTATTGTTGGAAAAGTATTTGCCAGAATTGTTCTGCGCAGACTTCAAGTCCTATGAGATCAAGTCTACCCCGAATCACAGTGTGGCTTTCGACAGAACCGGTCTACCACTGATATGATATTCTCATTGCGACAAATGCAAGAAAAATGCCGTGAACAGAATCAACCACTGTTTATTGCCTTCATCGACCTCACAAAGGCATTTGATTTGGTCAGTCGTGAGGGTCTGTTCAAGGCACTAAAGAAGATTGGCTGCCCACCAACTCTTCTGTCCATTGTGGAATCGTTCCACACAGGCATGAAGGGTATAATCAAGTTTGATGGTGCAACTTCTGAAGAATTTGAAATCAAGAGTGGAGTTAAGCAAGGTTGTGTACTAGCTCCCACCCTCTTTGGAATATACTTTTCACTTCTACTGAAATATGCATTTCGTGATCAGGATGGTGGTATATACATTCACTCACGCTCAGATGGCGGCCTCTACAATGCTCAGAGATTGAAGGCTAAGACCAAAATTAGGAGGGTACTGATCAGAGAGTTGCTTTTTGCAGATGATGCTGCAGTTACGACCCACTCTGAGGAAGAATTGCAATGTCTACTATCTGTATTCTCCAATGCTTGTTCTGAATTTGGTTTAACAATTAGCAAAAAGAAGACACAGATTATGTCACAAGGTGCACATGGGGAACCATCAATCTTTATTGACGACGCCGAACTAGAGATAGTAGACCATTTTACATATCTAGAATCGGTGGTAAATAGCAAATTATCCCTAGATCAGGAAATCAACATCCGGATTGGTAAGGCAGCAACAACAATGAACAGGTTAAGAAAAAGAGTCTGGGAGAACAGGAAGCTTACTGCCAAAACAAAAGTCCTTGTCTATCAAGCCTGTGTCCTTAGTACTCTTCTCTATGGCAGTGAAACCTGGACAACTTACTCACATCAAGAGAACAATTTAAACAGCTTTCATATGCGGTGTCTGCGAAGAATTCTTGGTATTAAGTGGCAAGACAAAATCACAAATACTGAAGTATTGGAAAGATCAGGTTGTGTGACAGTTTATTCCATGCTCAGTCTTCGTAGACTTAGATGGATAGGACATCTTAGGCGGATGGATGATGGTAGAATACCAAAGGATATCTTTTTTGGTGAATTACAGATGGGTAAGAGATCTCAGGGTCGGCCTCTACTACGATACAAAGATGTGTGTAAGCGGGACATGATTGATACAGGCATTGATAATGCACATTGGGAGCAAGTCGCCGCTGAACGTGTTGCATGGATGGCAAATATCAGAAATGGAATAAAGTCAAAGGAGAAAATTATTGCAGAAAAGTCACACACCAAGCGTTTGAGACGTAAGATGGTGCATGATGGTGGAAATGACCACGTGTTCACATGCACCCACTGTGAACGGACATTTACAGCGCAAATTGGCCTTATTAGTCACACTCGCTACCGCCATAGTTAAAAGTTATTATGCCTTTTTAAAGCACAAACTATCGTCTGTCAAGACGGCAAGGTGCCAATGTATACTTTGGAAAGTTGATTTGATGGTTGGATGAAATATGTGTGGACTTTTTCTGACATTCTAAAAACCGCCTTAGACAAACCATCATGACAAATCTGTTAATGGGGACTCACAGAATGATGAGAGAATTATTTCATTCTATCTTTAGAGATCTGCACAGCATGTCTGATGTTATTGAAGAGGAGGTCGTATGTCTATTGTAAAGTCAACGTGAAGAAAAGAACTGTGTAACTGTCAGAAATCATAGGGCGCTGCCATTAAGTAATATCACGGGCGAGCAGCCTAAATTGTCAGACGACTAATACGACTTCCAACTTGCCGTCCAATAATCAATAGTCACTGTTTCTCACACTGAGTGGTTGGTAAGATTCTTTACACACCAGATCCCAGAGAGAAACCCGGGACAAAATATATATGGCTGAAATAAAGATTAAGCTTCTGGATACCCAAGAGTACAGCTGAGATTGGCTCATTACTATGTATAATTAACTGGTCTTGGTATCCTCAAAGAGTGGGAAGAAGAAGGTTAGATGCCTAGGTTTATGTCAACTACTGAACTACTAGACAGGGAAAGTTTTTCCTCTGACAAATCTCTCCTTCCTTGGTTGTAATCAATCGCCCACCAAGGTAAGCAATGCAATTGTTTTCCTTGGAAAAAGTATAATGAATAACTATGAGTTAAAACAAACTCATCATCATCAAGTGCCCTGCCAGCTGGCGTAGGCGTTAATGGCTCTCCACAGATCTCGGTCTTTGGTTTTCTGGATCAACTCTGCTGCTAATATTCGTCCGTGCCACCGTCTCAATCCATCCAGTATCATTTCTCTTGGTCTGCCTCTGCCTCTCTTCCCCTCGATCTTTCCAGTTGTTACGATGTTCTCCAATGCCTCTCCTAAGAAAAGCTCCTAAGAAAAAACTATACAGGGATCAAGTACATTGTTCCAAGCTAGGAAGTAGCTTCCTAGCGAAGAACATAAAATATCCCGAACGTGCACAACAACCAGCACCAGTTACAGGAGTAAACCGAACTTCACCTCCGGCAACACAAATTTCAGAAAACACTTTTTCTCTTCACACACCACCCTTGCCTGTACCCCAGAAACACAATGTCGTGAATAGCAACCCAAGCTCCAATCCAAATGTTGCTAGCTATGATACTTAGTTTCCTACCTTGTCCATAAAACAATCTCCCTCTATGATGTCAAAGGGGACACCGTTAAACAATGGTGCTGTGCCCCCGATGCCTATTTCCAATGTAGGCACTTCCAGTGACACTCATGGCAGTCCCTCGCTGGACGGTAATCTACACTCCCATGAGTGGAACCGTCAACTTCAGCAGCTAATGCGGTACAATCCTGCAGCCCTGTGTCAAAGACTGACACAGGAGGCAGGAATCCTGCCTCATGATAATACACCACCGGGACGTGGGGTCAACCTCAGATAGAGTAGAAGGAACATATTGCCCGGGATCAGGGCAGGATAGATGATAGAAAAGGGGGACTATTAACTAGTCCTCACACGAAGGCGTTGACCAGATAGTTAGCACTACTGGTCACGACAGAATCACGCCTGCGTGATAGCAACGATTAGCACTCAAACCAAAGCCAGCTAATAGAAGCGTGCTAACTGACCTAGCACGCAAAGGGCCGAAGGGCGTATGAAGGTCCTTCCGCGTGGCGTGTAGCGACGCGAGTGAAGCAAGTCAGACTGGGGACTGACTCTGTAGTGTGCACATCGTATAGAATAGATATGTGTTTTCATATAGCCTAGTAGATAGAGATTAGCTATAGGGTTTAGGAAAACTAGTGATAGAGAATATTGTGACTTTATGTGTGATTAGATAGCGACTGTTTTGCAAGTGTAAAGAGCCAACGGCAATAAAATGTACCATTTCATTCCTCGCACACGACTTGCAAGTTTCTTGTATGGTGTGGGAGAAGTAATCCGATGATGCCTGAAACATGAGTTGTTGACAGGCAATAGGATTAAATGTGGTGTCAGAAGTGCCGCTTGAACCTGAGTTCAAGCTATAACACTTACCCACGGCTCTAGACTAGGGTTCTTCAGATTAAATAGTGGCATTCTTACTAAACATTATACTACTGGTAACCATAACATTCAGCAAACGGTGTTACCTGTACAACATCGCATAACTGTGCTAAAGATTGCACATGAGTCACCGTTTGCTGGCCATCTTGCATATGACAAAACCAGGGCCAGAATTCAGGCTCATTTTTATTGGCCAGGTTTTTGCAATGATATTAAATTATTTTGTCGTTCGTGTAATGTCTGTCAACAGTTAGTACGAAAGGGTAAACATGTTACAGCTGAAGTACAACCTTCTACACTGGCTTCTAGGCCATTTGAGAGTGTGGCGGTAGATATTGTTGGACCCCTGAATCAGGTGTCCAGCAAAGGAAATCGCTTCATATCAACGATGGTCGACCTATGTACAAGGCCAACAAAGGGGCGAGAACAATTGAACTTGAACCAGATCAAGACATACTTCTCTTGCTTCCTGACAAACGAAATTTATTATTGACTTCATGGCAAGGGCCATTCAAGGTGGTACGTAAAATTTCAGATGTTGACTATGAAATATCAATAAACGGAAACTTAAAGATATTCCATGTCAACATGTTGAAACCTTACTATTCACGACAAGAGACAGAAGTAGAGACAGACGAACACAGTGCACCCACACCAAGTGATCAGACGACAGACATACACAACGCAACTACACTAGTTAGCGAGACTGGCATATCCGACGAGCATACACTTAGCGAGAATACAGAATACACACTTAGCACCACCACCGTACTGAATCAGGTAGACGACGACGGAATGGAACTACCAGTTCCTATTGTAGACAAGACTGCTACATTAGATAGCATACATATAGAACAGGGACTAACAGACAGTCAACGACGACAATTAGTAGAATTAGTGACGGAATACAAAGACATATTCTCTGACATTCCAGGTAGGACGGACAGAATCGAGCACTCCATTCTTCTTACGGACTCTAAGCCTATTAAATGCAGGCCGTACTCAATCCCACTAAGCTATAGGGAAAATCTAAATAAAGAAATTCTGAATTTAGAGGCTAGTGGGATCATCCAGAAATCCACCTCTGAGTACTCTTTTCCAATTGTTCTAGTTAAGAAGAAAGATTCTACAATTCGTCTGTGCGTGGACTATCGAAAGCTCAACAACGTCACCAAGATCGACGCAGAGCCAATTCCTTCCTGCGAAGATCTTATTCTTGACATGTCCACCTCCAAAATCTTTTCTAAATTAGATCTCACTAAGGGATATTGGCAAGCCCCTATGAAATCTCAATCCATCCATCTTACTGCTTTTTCAACTCCTTTAGGACTGTACGAGTGGCGTTTTCTTCCTTTCGGACTTCGAAACGCTCCTGCCACTTTCGTACGCTTAACTAGAGATCTACTTCATGGAGTGACGAATACAGTGACCTATATAGATGATATATGTGTCCATACTGATGACTGGACAACACACCTACTGAAACTGAGACAGGTCTTTAATAGGTTGCGACTCTTCGGGCTCACTGTCAAACCGAGCAAAGTCGAATTGGGCCTAAAAGAAATTGAGTTTTTGGGTCATGTCATTTCTCAAGGTCAACTAAAGACTGACCAGAAAATTATTACCAAAATTATGAATCTGACCATGCCAGCCACCAAGAAACAGGTCAGAAGCCTTTTGGGGTTAGTGAATTACTATAGTAAATTTATTCCAAATTTAGCGGAGATTACAAGTGTATTTTCCAATGTTTTAAAAGCTTCTGTAAAATTGAATGTTAAAGATGCATTATTAATTTCTGCATTGTCAAAAATTGAAAATTTTGTTTAGTAATGTTCCAATCCTCCGCTTGCCTAATCCGAGGCTCGTTTATTATCTTAGGACAGATGCCAGCAGGATCTCCATCGCTGCAGTACTAGGCCAATTTTATGAGGGCATCTTCCATCCGATTTGCTACGTGAGCCGTAAGATCACACCCACCGAGTCCAGATATTCCATATCCGAGTTGGAAGCCTTAAGCGTCATCTATGCGGTGAGAAAGCTGCATCGATTTCTGTCTGGTGTGCACTTCATTGTCCAGACTGACAACTCCCCAATAACGGTCATAAAGAGTGGTGTACATCGAAATGACCGAATATACAGGTGGTCGCTAATACTGCAAAATTACACCTTTAGTATAGAACATATTAAGGGGAAAGATAACATCTTGGCTGATACCCTTAGTCGACCATCTGAAGTATCAATACCAGAAATTTCCACATAAGAGTATAGAATAATACATGTTAATTTAGTACAGTCAAATATTCTATGTGAAATATGTTAGAAATACATGAATATTGTGTGCTGAACTAAGTACCAAAAACATTGACCTGCTATGTGTCTGTAGACATCAAAAGTAAGAACTTTACTCTGGGAACAAATATATCACTTTGTGAACTAGGACAGCTTATTACTTGCTAAGCTCCAAATATGTTCCAGTGAAGTAGTTGTGTTAAACAGAGAAAAACAGTGTCAGATGATTATATACATACAGACACGAGAACAGTGGTCTACAAACGAACTCTACAGGTGCAATACCCATAGAATAAATATGACTGTGTAATGGATTTCAAATACCCAGAACAGTTGTATAGATATTATGCCAATGAAAGCATGTTGCTGAACATTAATGGCAACAACTAAGCTGAGGTATTTAAAAAACCATGTATATAAAACTTAATGTGATATGTATCATAATGTTTTAATATAGTGATAAAATATAGATAGATTATGTCATTTTAATTTATAATTAGATTTAGATAATATAATACTTTTTCATTTTAGTTTAGTAGATAGAATATTAATTTACATATTCATTTAGCTTTAAAAGTAGATTAGGATAGTAATTTACACATGACAACTAATTATAAGAAGTTTAGATATGAATAGTATCATTCCAGTTATTATATTTCACTTTGTTTCATTTCATTTGATTTAATTCCATCTTAAACCAATCCATTTAACAAACGTTATCATTTAGTAGCATGATTAGGTTACACCATAATAGAATAGAAATATTATACACTTAAAGATACATCATTTCCACCATATAGAATAAGAATATCAATCATATAGTTTGTTTCATTTAAATACATTAGATAAAATATGTTATATTTCACATCACCCATTTTAGAAAAGGGACGTAACTTATTACATTTCACATTACCCATTTCACAAAGGGACATAACTCACCTCACATCAATTTCATTTCACATAGGTAAATTACATCCCTTAAATTAGATAAATATTAGGAGTAATGTAAGCTTATTTTAGGATTAATATGACAGATAGATTAAAATAGGCAACACATTAAATGTATATTTATAAAACTAGTATTAGTATGTCAGTATTTAGAGTAATATTTCAGTAGAATAGAGTGGTGAATAATACCAGGGTACAAACCATCAACCCTTTTTTCTTACATGTAAATATGTTGTAAATACTTGACGTGTGCAACGGTTGATGCACAGTCATTAGGCTCAACTCTGTCAAACTGAGCCAAACTTGTACAGTGTCACTCCAAGGCTTTTAAATAACTATGAGGGTAAAAGATGCGTGACAAAAATGAGAGTGAAAGTTATGTGACAGAAATGAAGGTAAAAGATGTGTGACAAAGGTGAATGTGAAAGATGTGTGACAAAAGTGAGGGTAAAAGAGGTGTGACAGAAATGAGAGTAACAGATGTGTGCCAATAGTGAGGATAAAAGAAGTGTGACAGAAATTAGGATGAAAGATGTGTGACAGAAATGAGGGTAAAAGATGTGTGCCAATAGTGAGTGTAAAAGAAGTGTGACATAAGCGAATGTTAAAGATGTGTGACAGAAGTGTGAAAGTAAGAGCAAATGTAAAATATACAAGAGAGAGTGAGAACAGTCAGCGGATTTTTTTTTGCCGCTCAACAAAACTTTTTAATTTTGTTGCCGTCAAGTGTTGGTTTCAATGTTGAAAATGTGTTGCAATGAATGTATTTTGTGTAGTTTAGTTTAGGATCTTAGTGAAAGTATTTTGAGTCTCATAAGACAGAAATGTAGTCACAGATTTGTATTATACACATGTTTGTGACCACAGTTAAATGAATTATGGCACTTGAAAAACTAACGTACATACACATGATAGTTAGATACACATGTTAGAGGGTAGATTATACGTTTAATTACATCCAAACACACAAACAACCAGAAAAACAAACATGTAAATTGCATACACTTTTATTAGAGCAAAGGGAGATAACTCCGGTTCAGGGGACATAATAGACAACGAAACACTAACTTAACAGTGAAATATGACTTTACACGAGGAAGCGAGATAGGTAAAGCCTGTCGCTCACAGCTTGTATAATGGTTGTTTAATATTATATGGGGGACATGAAGCAATTCATGTGTTGACCTTCAGAAAGTCAACTTTGTATGGGTAGTGAGTGAATTTACTATTTGAGGGCAGGTCTTATAAGACAACGGTCCGGTTCAGACATACCTCTAATTAATATAATATTGCGATTGAGAATAGGGCTCACGCCAACCAGACAAGTTTGTGGCGATTGCCAGTAGCCAAGTAAAGTGATGCTACATTGTGACATTAGTCAGTAGGTCTATTGAGTAGCCCAAAGCCAGGTTATCTACAGTCTTTGACAAAAATTAGACACACTAATTTTTTTTTAGAAACCTCTTGCGTCACAACCAATGAGTCAAAGTTGATGACGCAACACAGGAGGGGAGGGTGTGTGTCAAAGACTGACACAGGAGGCAGGAATCCTGCCTCATGATAATACACCACCGGGACCTGGGGTCAACCTCAGATAGAGTAGAAGGAACATATTGCCCGGGATCAGGGCAGGATAGATGATAGAAAAGGGGGACTATTAACTAGTCCTCACACGAAGGCGTTGACCAGATAGTTAGCACTACTGGTCACGACAGAATCACGCCTGCGTGATAGCAACGATTAGCACTCAAACCAAAGCCAGCTAATAGAAGCGTGCTAACTGACCTAGCACGCAAAGAGCCGAAGGGCGTATGAAGGTCCTTCCGCGTGGCGTGTAGCGACGCGAGTGAAGCAAGTCAGACTGGGGACTGACTCTGTAGTGTGCACATCGTATAGAATAGATATGTGCTTTCATATAGCCTAGTAGATAGAGATTAGCTATAGGGTTTAGGAAAACTAGTGATAGAGAATATTGTGACTTTATGTGTGATTAGAAAGCGACTGTTTTGCAAGTGTAAAGAGCCAACGGCAATAAAATGTACCATTTCATTCCTCGCACACGACTTGCAAGTTTCTTGTATGGTGTGGGAGAAGTAATCCGATGATGCCTGAAACATGAGTTGTTGAAACCCTGAAACAAGCATTCATGATATCACTCCATCAAAGACATTTTCCTGCCCCCTCTAACAGCCTTAAGTACTTCTAAATAAGGTTTCAAAATCCCTGCAACTTGTATACCACAAGCAACATCTTCCTTTTAGTTTGTAATGTTCGCCCTTCACGATCATTGGCTCAACAAAAATGGTCTATATATAATCCATCTCAACATCTTTCATCTGCTCAACAAATTACCTGAGCTCTTGGTAATACTGTCCAACAGTTCCATGTGTTTGGAGTCACAGAAAGTCGTCTTAACGACAAAATAACCGACTCCGAAATCTCACTTAAGGGATTTAAAGTAATTCGGAAAGATGCAAATCAAAAATTAAAGACAGGTATTGCTGTATACATTTCCAATTCTCTCAACTGTTCCCGTAGAAGTGATCTCGAGACAGTAGAGATAGAATGTGTTTGGTTAGAGGTGAAGCCAGCCCGCCAACAACCGTTTCTCATTGGATACCTATATAGGAATCCTTGTGCCGGGTACAGTTGGTATGACTGCTTCACTACAATGATGGATAGAGTGTTTACAGCAGGTAGAGAAGTTATGATACTAGGTGACTTCAACATAGATATTAGTAAATCCAACCAGACATGGGACGACATCATTCTTTCTTACAATTTCAAACAACTAATAAACCGTCCCACAAGGGTTACTGACACATCCTCAACTATAATTAATCATATATATGTTACTTTTCCAGATAATATTATTGAATGTTCTGTTCCTGTTAGTACACTTAGTGACCATTACACTGTATGTTGTACATGGTCAAGAATTGGGTTCACATCTCTTAAAAATAAACATGCAAGTATCAAATTTAGAAATGTTAAAACATTCAACCAATATTTATTTTTGCAAGACTTAAGAAAAGCAGCCCTTGATCACGTTTACCAACTTCCTGACCCGGACGATGCATTAGCTTTCTGGACGAAGACAGTTTACAATGTGTTCGATAAACACGTGCCAATCAAAGAAGTTCGAGTCAAAAATCAACATAAATCCCCATGGGTCACTAGAGAAGTGCTGGAAATCATGAGAGAGCGAGATACAGCACACAAAAATAAAGACTTCATCAATTACCGCAGACTAAGGAATAAAGTTAAATATGAAATTCGTAGGATAAAAAAAGATCATTTTAAAAATTTGATTGTAGATAATTCAAACAGTACAAATATATGGAAGGCTATTAACTTGCTAACCAATAAGAAAAGCCCTACAGAATCAGCAATACCAAATTCTATAACATGCGATGAATTCAGTTGGTTCTTTCAATCAGAAATAGAGAATCTAAAGTCTTCAATACCAGAATCATCGTGTAATTTAAGTTCACTGGCATCATTCTATGAGGAGAAGTGCACCAGAAATATTCCCGCTGAGATTTCCTTAATGTCTGTTGCAGAAGTTTATAAATATCTCTTAAACCTCAAATCAACAAATTCACACGGCCTAGATGGTATCAGTAATAGCATTCTTCGCTGTGCTGCACCAGTCATTAGTGAGTCCTTAAAGTTCATATATAACCAGTGCCTGGCCAAAACTACTTTCCATCGGCATCTAAAATTGCTAAAGTGTTTCCTCTACTTAAAAATGGCCCTGGTGAGGACCGGGATTTATTTTAAAAATCCACCTGGACTTCCAGTAATAAAATGTCCCCTGGTCTCTGGGTAGGGGGAACAGACGCCCGTGTGTATTGTTGCGCACGGAAAAAATCCCTTGGCAGTTGGAAATCGAAAAAGAGTAGCCTAACGGCGCTGCCCGGGCAAAATTTCGAGTTAAAAATCTACCCAAAGTATTTCAGGTTCCTCGCCGATGCAACGGAGTTCGTGCATTGAGCTGAGTTTCTCCTGACTCAGGTTTGAGTTAGGAGGAAAATTGAGCACTTATAGGTTAAACCGTGTGCCGTGATGTTGATCCAACGACTAAACGACTAAACTAAACTAAAAATGGCTCAATCGATAATAGCGTTTTGAGTAATTATAGACCTATTTCCTTACTATCGTCGCTATCAAAACCACTAGAAAAGCACATTCATAAAATAACGTTACACCATTTAATTAACAACGATATAATAATTAACAGTCAATCTGCGTTTCGACCTAAATATTCTTGCCATAGTGCTCTAACAAAAATGACCGATAACTGGCACTTAAACATCAACAACGGTAGAATTTGTGGAGCGGTGTTTGTAGACTTTAAAAAAAAAGCTTTTGATATGGTAGGTCACGATATTTTAATTAGAAAACTAAAACAAATGAAGACAAGCACCAACATGGTGAACATAATTACGTCATTTCTATCCGACAAACAACAAGTCGTGTCCTTCAACAACTGTCTATCAAGACCCACACAGCTGAATATTGGTGTGCCTCAGGGCTCAATATTAGGTCCGCTGCTTTTTGCAGTTTATATTAATGATCTTCCTTTATATATCAATACAACTTGTGATCTATTTGCGGACGACTGTACTATATATACTAGTCAAGAAAACCGTAGTGAATTAGAGAATTCTTTACAAAAGGAACTTGATAATCTTACTAGATGGAGCAATGAAGACCGCATGCAAATTAACATCGACAAAACCAAATCCATGCTAATAACGACCAGACAAAAACTACAGACACTAGCCATAACTGGAGCACCGCTCGAATTCCGCATGGACACGTTACATATAGTTAATGTGAATGAACATAAAACACTAGGTCTTTTAATTGACAGCCATTTGAGCTGGAGTTCTCATGTTCACGTTCTTACCAAGAAAATAGCACAAAAAGTTTATCAACTTGCTAAAATCCTTCACTTCCTGCACGAAAGCACACGAAAAATATTCTATACATGCTATATCCAATAACATCTCGATTACTGTTCCACAGTTTGGGATGGTTGCCCTAAATCTAATTTAAAACGACTCTGTTCTCTACACACCCGCGCTATTCGTCTGGTTTCTGGAATAAAGCACGTTGAAAGTAATAATTTGTACAGCCATCTAAGACTTCTACCACTTCGAAAGCGCTTCCTTTTTAACAAAGCCAAATTAGTGAATAAAATTATATCTCAAAATACCCCAGAGTATCTTCTGCCGCTGATTCAATCTAATGCAATGAACAGCAAGCGCCTAAATTTGTTACATGTCCCAAAGCCTAGATTGGACCTATACAAAACATGTTTCGCCTATTCTGGTGCGCACTTATGGAATGATCTTCCTCCAGATCTGAAAACTCCAATGAGTCCCTACACATTTAACCGAAAACTCTTTCAATACTTAATCCATACCGACTATATGCCACCATAATTCATTTACTGGTATAATTGTTCATTATAATTGTTTAACTATAACTGTTCACTATATATATGTGTGTGCGTGTGGGAGAGAGAGAGAGAGAGAGAGAGAGAGAGAGAGAGAGAGAGAGAGGGGGGGGGGAAGTGGGTGTCAGAGAGAGTGAGAGAGTGAATGTATGTGTACGCACGTGCATGCGGGTGTGTGGAGAGAGTGACTGAGCGAGAAATGGTGAGGGAATGTGTCAGTGCATGCATTCGTACGTGTATGTGTGAGAGTGAGTGAGAGAGTGTGTGCTTGCGTGCATTCATGCGTATGTGTAAGTGTGAGAGAGTGTGATTGAGAGAGTGAGTGTGTGTGTGTGAAGGATTGTGTGCATGAGAGAGAGAGAGAGAGAGAGAGAGAGAGAGAGAGAGAGAGAGAGAGTGAATGAGTGGGTCATTCCGATGTAAGATTTTGTGAATTAGTTTAGCCTTATTGAAAAGCAGGCGTTTGCGAAGTGGTAGTAACTGAAGGCGTTTATGCAGGCTAGGATTGTCAGATAAATGTTTGCTATAAATTAAACTCATGGCCCGTTTCTGGAGTGAGTAAAGTCGCTTGGTGCTTGAATTAGAACAACGGTCCCAGATTGTAGAGCAATAGTCATAGTCAAAATGTGTCTGTATATGAGAAGTATAGAATATTTTCCTTGTGTCCTCATCAAGGAAATGTTAGATTTTGGCGATTTGGTAGACTTTTTTCGCTGTTTGTTTAGTGAGCGCTTGAACGTGGGAATTAAAGGTTAGGTTTCTATCAGTGATAAGGCCTAATGTTTTGTGCTCAATTACACTTTCTACTGGCATGTTATCGATGTGAAGTTGAAGTAATGTATGTGAGTTTAGAGTTTGAAGTCGTTGTCTGGTTGTTAATAACATTGATTTTGTTTTAGTGATGTTAATTTGCATACGATTTGCATAGCTCCACCTAACTACATTATTTAATTTTTATTGCAAAGACGACTCCAGCAAAATACAGTTTTCAGCGTTTGAATACACTGTACAGTCGTCTGCAAATAGATCGCAGGACGACGAAAGATGCAAAGGTAGATCATTAATATATATGGCAAATAATAGAGGGCCAAGAATAAAGCCTTGTGGTACTCCAATAGTGAAGGTAATGGTTTGAGACAGAGATTTATTATGTGATACTACTTGCTTTCTGTTTGATAGAAAAGATGTTATTAGAGTGACTACATTATGGCCAATGTTCATTGTCTCAAGTTTTTCAATTAAAATAACATGATCTATCATATCAAATACTTTACTGAAATCAATAAACACAGTTCCTCATAGACTGTTGTTGTTTATATTCTGGTGCCAATTTTCTATCATGTTTGTTAGGGCCGTATGGCAAGAATATTTTGGTCGAAATCCTGATTGACTGTCAACAATAAGCTTGTTGCGAACTAAATACTGTAATGTTACTTTATGGATGTGTTTTTCTAGTGGTTTAGATAGTGATGATAGTAATGAAATGGGTCTGTAATTGTTCGGGAGACCATTGTCCAATGAACCAGAGTTAAGAAGAGGGTACACTTTAGCGATTTTGAGAGCTGATGGAAAGTGACCTTTGGTGAGACACTGATTATATACATAGGTTAGTGATATACAGATGACTGGCGCAGCACAACGGAGAATCCGGTTGCTGATTCCATCTAACCCACATGAGGTTGTGTTTTTTAGGTTACTGAGGTAAGTAAATACTTCGGTGATTGTCATTAGCGGTATGTCGGAAAGAATATCACGGGAGCATCTGCTCTCGCAAAACGATGTCAGTAAAGATAAGCTGCAAGGATAATTAGGTATTGAAGCCTTCAACTGGTCTATGTCAGTTTGAAAAAAAAATTACTGAATTGGGCGCATGTAATACGATTTGATGGTAAAGAATTTCGGAAGTTATTCTTGTTTGTCAAGGTGTTAATCGCCTTCCATATATCCTTACTATTTGTTTTATCGATTACTAAGTTCTTAAAGTAATTTTTCTTTTTCCGTCGTATTGTATATTGACCCTTGTTTCTAAGAGTACGGTATGCGCTGAGATCTCGCTTTTTATGTGCTTTATCTCTGTCTCTCATAATTTCAAGTATTTCCTGGATGATCCAAGGTGGTTTGACGTGGTGTTTAACTCGAACTTCCTTGATTGGCACATGTCTGTCAAAAACATCAATAAAGGTTGTCATCCAGAATTCCAGAGCATCATCCGGGTCAGGAAGCTGATAAACATTGTCTAGAGGTGAACTGAGCAAGTCCTGTAAAAATGCGTTTTGGTTGAAATCTTTGTAACTTCTATATTTTACACTTATGTGTTTATGTTTAGGATTTTTAATGCCTTTTTTAGAGTAGTGATCGCTCATTGCACAATTGGGTACGGTGCATTCTATGATGTTGTCTGAGCAAGTTACGTAAATGTGATAAATGAGTGTTGAAGATGATTTTGTTACTCTAGTAGCTTGTTGTACTATTTGTTGGAAATTGTATGATGCAATTATATTTGCCCATATTATGTTGGATTTGTTTGTGTCAATGTTAAAGTCTCCGAGTAGTATAAGTACCTTCCCGGAAGCGAAAACCACATCCATCATGGTGGTGAAGTTTTCGTACCAGACGTGTCCATCACTGGGATTTCGATAGAAGTAGCCATTTATCAGGTGTGTGCGGTTTTGAAGTTTTAGCTCTAACCATATACATTCTATTTCGCAAGTTTCAAAGTCTAGCCTACGGTGAACATTTAGTAAATTAGAAACATAGACTACTATGCCTGTCTCTTGTTTCCTACAGGGATCCCTTCAAAAAACTTTGTGCCCTTTAATAGAGATGTCCTCATCTGAAATGTTTTCGTTTAGTCTACTCTCACTAAGGCCGAATAAATGAAAATTTTGATTAAGAATAGAAGATACCTCTGGCAGCTTGTTAAATAAGTTACAAATGTTTAAGTGTCCAAGGCGTATTCCGGACTTATTGAGCCAGTGTTGCCACTTCTCAGACATTTTACCCTTGAAGTAAATGTAAATTAGTCAAAGTTAAGCAAAAATACAAGATCATAAAAAATCACAATTACATTAACTTACAAAATATCAGTAATACAAATCGATATGTAAATGGCAATATTATAACGATATAACTCATTAGACCAACGAATATAATGCAAACACGGAACTAAACGAATTAAAGAACATACAACAAATAATTCACCTGAAAAAAAAAAAACTACTTCACAAGCTAAGTAACCAACTGTTATCCAAAAGAATGAATAAATGACTATACAAGTCAATGTCTCTGTTTAAGGCGGAGTATCCCACACGGGAAATAAAACGTTAAACAGTAAGCAATTAAAGTACAAGAAGGAAGCTCTGTTGTTGGTATCAATGCATATAGGGTTCAGTTTTTAATACGTATCCTGTCTCACAGGTCTGCATTGTAGTGACATCATAAGGGCTTGATTCAGTGCGGCCGGACTAAATTGCATCAAGTATAGAAGTTCTGGACTCCAATGATGCCGAACCTGTTGTTGTCTGCTTTGTCGCTCATTGCTGGCGTGAACTTGGTAATGCGGAGCCTCTTGTTGTCTGCTTTGGGGCCCATAGCTGTCTTGAGCATGGTGTGTCAAAGTGGTATTACTGCTGTGCGTGTGTACCACAGCTTGCAACGAGGGTTCGTTGGAAGTGAGGTTAGAGAAATCTTCCTGGTAGTTATTTCCTTCACGTGTGAGGGTGTGGGTAGGAAGGAGAGGTTGATTTATTCTTGGTAGCATGTGTGCATCTTGAATGGCAGGAGTTCGGGGGTCAGACGCCAGCAGACGTTTATCTGTGGTGATGGGGGTATTTCGACTAGCTTCAGTAATCAATGTTCTTCGTATTTGTGTGTTTTGTGCCCTCTCTGGATATTTAATATTTTTTGCCAGGAAGCTACTACCTAAAGTGGATGTGTGGATCTGGTCACTGTCAGGTCGTTTCTTTGGCGCGCCTCTTTGCGATGTAAAAAATGGTGTGTTGTTGATGAAGTGTACATTACACTGATTACAGAATTTCTCTAGGGTGTTGTTGTTTATGTCGGCTAGTCGACTTTCGGAGCCATAACTTGGTGGTATGATGGAAGAGGAAATAAACTTTAGAATTGTAAAATTATGGTGTAATACGTCTAGTAGTTTTCATAATTGAGAAATTGTGATATTGTGGTTTCTCATAGTGTCATTAATTCCTATATGTATTGTAATTCTCTTAACATTTTCATAAATATCCATTCTACGTATACTTCTGTTAGACTGTCTACCCCTGCACCTGGAAGTGGAACTGTTGTAGCTATATCGGCGTGTGATGAGGACATACCATCACTATATATGCCTTTCATCAAGGAGTCGCCAATTATCACGTGGGTGCAGTCAAGTTGGTAGTCTCTGTATGTACTGGCTTTTGGTATGTCTTGCACGTTGTTTCTGCCAGTGATAATTATCCGGCTGTGGGCTGCCTTCTTGCAAGTTAACAGCAGTTTCTTGAGAGACAGAATGAGTGAGCGTGAGAGTGAATGTGTGTGTGTGTAAGTGTGTGTGTGTGTGTATGTGTGTGTGTTTGTGTGTATGCCTTACGTGTGTGTGGGAGCATCACTATTTTTTACGTCACACACTGTTTATGTACACAGTTTTCTCCATGTTTAACATTTTTATGAGACTGCTCACGACAATTGTCAGTGTATGTGTGTGAGTAAAGTGTGGGAGTTTGTTCATACTAGTTTCAATGCTCACGTGAGACATTTTGCATGTGTCTAGATGTGAGGATGTGTGAGTGTGTGTGGAGGATGTTTGTGAGTGTGGGGATATCTGTGGGTGGGGGATGTGTGGGTGGGGTATGCGTTTGGATGGTTTGAGGTGTGTGGGTGTTGGTGGGATGTGTGGATGGATGTGTGGGGGTGAAAGTAGGGGTGTGGGAATGGGTGTGGGGGATGTGTGTATGGGTGGAGGATATGTGTATGGGACGGGTGCGGGGAATGTGTGTTTGGGTGGGGGATATGTGTGGGTGGGTTGAGATGTGTGGATGGTTTGGAGAGTATGTGTGGGTGGCGGGGTTATGTGGGTAGGGGATTGTGTGGGTGGATTGGGGATGCAAGGGCGGGTGGGGAGAAGTGTATGGTGTGTGGGTTTCAGATATATGTGGATGTGCGATGTGTGTGTTGGTGGGGAATGTGTGCATGGTGTGTGGGTGAGGGGTATGTTTGTGGTGGTATGGGTGAGGATATGTGTGTGGGTGGGGGATGGTGTGTGGTGTGGGGGATTATGTTATGGGTGCGGGGAATGTGTGTATGGGTGGAGGATATGTGTGGGTGAGTAGGGGATGTGTGGTGGTTGGGGGAAGTATGTATGGGTGGTGGGGGTGTGGGTGGGAGATGTGTGTGTGGATGGGGAATGTGTGGGTGGGGTGTGTGAGTGACTTAGGGATGTGTAGGTGGGTGAGGGATGTGCATATGTCTGTGTGGGATGCGGGAGTGGGTGGAAGATGTGTGTGGGTAGGGGTATTGTGATCGAGAGATGTTTGGTTGGGGTGGGTGTGTGTGTGTGTGTGTGTGTGTGTGTAGTTGAGGATGTGTGAGTGAGTGTGTGTGTGTGTTGGTGGATGGGTGGGGAATGTGTGTGTGTGGGTGGGGAGAGGTGTGTGATGTATTGGTTGGGGATATGTGTGTGGGTGGGGTATGCGTGTGTGGGTGGGGTTTTTTGTGGTGTGTGGGTGGGGGTATGTGGGGTGGGTGGGTGAAGGTATCTGTGTGGGTGGGGATATTGTGTGGTATGTGTGTGGGGATATGTGTGTAGTGTGTAGATTGGGATGTGTGGTGGTATGTGGGTGTGGGATGTGTTGGTGAGGAATGTGTGTGTGTGTGGTGCGTGGGTTGAGAATATTGCGTGGTAGGGGATTATGTGATGTGTGTGTGGGGGTGTGTGTGGTGGGGGATTGAGTTAGGACATGTGTGGGTGGGTCGAGGATGTATGTGTTTGTGGTGGGGTTTGTGTGAGTGGATTGGGGATGTATAGGTGGTTAGGGAGATGTGTGTGTGTGGGTAGGGAGATGTAAGTTCGTGGGGATGTGTGTGTATGGTTTGGGGATTTTTTAGTGGGTGTACGATGTGTGGGTTGGTGGGGGTTGTGTGTGTGTGGGTGGGGATTATGTGGTCGATGGAGGTGTGGCTGGGGGTGGGTGATTGGGGGTGTGGCTGGGGAGAGGATGTGTGGGTTAGGATGTGTATGTGGGTGGGCGTGGGATGTGTGGGTTGGTGGGGGATGTTTGTGGGTGGCGAGGTGTGTTTTGGTTGGGGGAACAGGTGAGGGCAGTGTGTGTGTGGGGGATGTGCGGGATGGGGATGGGTCGGTTGGTGGGGTATGTATGTGTCTGTGTGTGTGTGTGTGTGTGTGTGTGTGTGTGTGTGTGTGTGTGTGTGTGTGTGTGTAGGTCGGGGTGTGTGTGGGTGGGGTGATGTATGGGTAGGTGGGAGATGGGCCTCATAACATGGTAATTTGCCTTGTTTATGTTTACAACATTCATTTTACAATGTTTATTTTTCATTCTATGTAAATGTATAATGCTGTTGATGAACGAAAGACAAGTGATTGGAAGGGCCGAATGTAAGACGGACCTGCGTGCCCAATTCGTGACCCTTTTAAAATAAAGTTGATTTGATTTTATTTGATTTGATTTGCGTGGGTGAGAGTTCCAAGTTCGGTTTAATTATCCGTGAGCGGCCAAACTAAAGTTGACAATGTAGTACTGACCAGATAAGAAATCGAATAATTTTTGTTGGCAGTCGGGTCTGCAAGATCCTGAAGAGGTAAAATGTCCAGGATGCTTTACATGAGCCCAGAGATGGACAATCACAGCGGAGTCAGCACGACGTTGTTGGTTCTGCAGTCCTTCAGCAGAAATACTGTAATATTGGCCAGGTTCAAGACAGCGCCTGTAAAACTGATAACTGTGTTGATAAGGGCTATGAATTCCATTGCTAGGGTGTCCTCATTTCCACTGTTCTATTCAGTGTGTGTAAACCAAACAGAAAGTTCAACCTTGTGTGTGATTCAACAGCTGCAGTTGTCCATTACTGTGGAAATGGAAGTTCGGCGTGTTATATTACTGGCACATTTTTCACTTTATGTGTTACTAGAAGACCCGGCCCAAATTCGCCCAGCCCCTGGCGGGGATCTATCTATCTATCTATCTAACTATCTATCTATCTATCTATCTATCTATCTATCTATCTATCTATCTATCTATCTATCTATCTATCTGTTTGTCTGTCTGTCTGTCTGTCTGTCTGTCTGTCTGTCTGTCTGTCTGTCTGTGTTCGGTCCTTTCCCGTTCCCGTTGCGGGAAAATAGGGTTCAAAAATTTTCACGGCTCTAAAATAAATCCATTATTTTTACGAAAACTTTGAAGATGCAAAGTTTTAATGACTTTGTTTATACCAGACACGACTGCTCTTTCCCGTTCCCGTTGCGGGAAAAATGGGTTCGATAATTTTCACGTATCTAAAATAGATCCTTTATTTTTACGAAAACTTTGAAGATGCAAAGTTGTTAATCACTTTGTTTATACCAGACACGACTGCCCTTTCCCGTTCCCGTTGCGGGAAAAATGGGTTCGAAAATGTTCACGTATTTAAAATAGATGCATTATTTTTATGAAAACTTAGAAAATGCCTTAAAGATGTTATCATTATATTATAACGCACTTGACTGTAAATAACTAATTTAAACATTTTATAAATCTTTAAGAAACATTTAACAATTATTTAAATTACATAATATAGCAATGTTACTAAAAGTAATGTCCCTTGATATAACTTTTATTAGTTAAGTCCCCTTGCAATATTTTATTTAAATTCAATTTAATACGTAAATAACTGTTTTTAAACTAACAATCTATGCCAGGTGGCTTGGCGGGAATTAGAAGAACATCTGTAGAAAATTTCATCTCAATCGGATGGACCGTTCGCGAACGTGTAAAGAACACACAAAGACACAAACAAAGACACACACAAACATTCTCTTTTATATATATATAGATGAGCTACGAACCGACATCACTGCACTCAGGACATTCCCACGAAATCTCCATTGTCTCGTTCAACGGCCAGAGAAGAGTCACACTACTTGGTTACTGTCTACCTGTCTCTCTATGACTATCTGACCTCACAATGACAGTCTGAGATTACTGTCTACTTGTCTCTATATAACTATCTTCAAAACATCTTCTTTATATTTTATTTCCTCACTCTTCAGTACACAGAGATGTTGTGTTTCTTGGTGTATATTTGACCTTCTTTAATGTTATATGTACATTGCTTATGACTAATTTATGGTCGCTGTAGCAGTCTCTAATAGGTATAGTTTTTTGCGACTTTTATGGCATTTCGAAATCGTCTGTTGATGACGATGTAATTATTCAGGCTTCTGATCTGTTATCGGGACTATTGTTTGTCCACAATATTCTTGGATGTTGTTGATACCAGGAATTTCCAATAATCATATCAAGCTCTATTGCCCACTGTAAAAGTCTGCAGCCTCTTTCATTACGCTCCCATAGTCCACACTTGATTACTGTGCATCCATCGTGTTGATATCCAAATTTAGCAATAATGTTACCCGTTATAATATTTAATTCTGAATACTTGCACTTCTTGAAGGCATAATTCAAATTATTACAAAATGAATGCATCGATATTGCTGTCATATGCCTATGACAGGGATTTAGAGAGTGAACTGATGTGCACGTACATCAGTGAACATAAATAGAACATTAGTTGAATAAAGCACGATGTAGCACTACAAATGTACAAGTGTTATGTCATCAGGTTGTGTTGATTAACAACGCAACTGCTTTCTTGGAAACACTTCACCACCAGCTTACACGCAGAATAGACGCTTCTACGCTCTACACTGACAGTAGTACCACCGAGGCATTAGAACGCTTTACTCTTCCATCCATCGACAGCAGTCACTTGTTCACACATAAATCTTCACGGCCAGCCACGGCATCTAGTAATCGCCGGACAGCGAAAGCGGGTGCTCATTCATCCTGGTATGACCAAGTAAGTGCCGATTCCGAATGACCATGCCGGGCTATCGTCTTGGCTTGACGGCCGGGGGCTGTTACCACCAGACTCCACACTCACACGCACTAGGGGCTACTGGACACAACGCAAACACCTGCGCTACATGATATGGAAGTTCGTGGCGGGAGCATGAATCTGCGGTGTATGGTTGTAACAGGCCTGAAAGCTGCCGGCCGGAGAGATTGTTTGTATCCGTAGTGAACACGACTTACTTTACTGGTGGCAATAAACGGCATCAATCATCATGCTCATGGATTGTTCGTTAGTGCAAGTTCTTCTGCTGCAGTGAACGGTTGGATGCAGAGTGCCGACCTACAGACCTTGCCGCAATTCCAGGGGACTCTCAAGGACATCTTATATCTTTACCCTGGACAACATTAAGTCGCATGACATGGGCAGTGGCACCTCTTCATCATTAGAACACACTATTGGAGAAGGCAGGTTCGCCCATTGACAATTGCCATCACTGATTAATGTTGAAATCAAAAGGTCTGCCACTTTACCATCAATATTCTGTACAACACCGTCCTATATCCTTTGATGGACATTTATCTGTCATGATCCAGAAAGTGCAACACCTCGCTCTCCACCAGAATGGATTATGTCATATTCTTCGGATGTTATCATGCTCGTTCCTGTCCATCTGAGCTCACATATACCTAATATGTTAATATTCAGTTTTGCTTGCTTGATATTATCCAATTTACCATTCCCACTCATAGTTCGAACGTTCCCATTTTGAGTGATGTTAATCGTTTGTACTCAGTCGCTAACTGACGGTCTAGAGTCACCTAGTTCACATGACTATCCGTACCAGACGATGCTGCTCTTATGGAGCACCCATTGACGCCGTTTCTCTATTTCTCTATGAATCGGCGAAACATGATTTTCTAGGCATCTGTAAAGAAGGTAGTTTGCCATTGATTTTCTTCTTAGATGGCCGTAGCCATAGTCTCAAAAATAAGATCGCCTACAGTCGTGAAATCGGAGACCATAACCAACAACTATCTATCGGCTGCTCCTTAATTCCATCCGTAACCTACTTCCATAGTACCCCTGATCGGAGAGGAGAGAGGAGGTGAAAGTAGCTAAACGAGTACTCCATCTTGCCCAAAGGTATCTCGTAGGCTAGGGAAGGGAAGGAGGTACCTTTCTCCTACAAAAAGAGATACCCCTATCCAGCTACTCGATTATGTCCTATCAATATAAAGTTACGAATAAGAGATTATATAAAGTTACGAATGAGATAAAGGTTGCCTTAGATTAGCACTTAACTCAACTTCGATGAATGAAGCTTAAAGCCCTGACACTGAACAATCTCTCTCAGTTTATTCCTGAAGCGTTGGTTGAGAGAAAAGTAAACAAAAAAGTTGACTGACGAATTTAAGGCGAAGAGCAGAAACAGTACGTCGGCAATTGCTAGGTACGTCTTGCGGTAGGCACCAGTATAGGAGAAGCCAGGTACGAATTGTTTACAGTAAATAAACACAACAAGAGGCGTATTGCAAGCGATGAATATACTAGATATACAACATACAACAATTACAAGTTTTGTGTACTTTGTAGACGACGCAAGATTGATTTGATGGTCGGATGAAATATTCGTGGACTTTTTCTGAAAGTTTGAAGACCGCTTTAGACCAATCACCATGACAACAGTGTTAATGAGGACAGCTAGTTCACAGAATGATGGCAGAGTGATCGTGTTGGTTATATTATGACCTGTCTCAACTTTCATTCTATCTTTGGAGACGAGCACAGTTAGTCTGCTTTTATTGAAGCGGTGTTCGTATGTCCAGTGTAAGGTCAACGTGGAGAAGAGAACTGTGTAACTCAATCCAATCAGCATCCACACAGTTGTCAGAGCTATCAGGGATCTCTTCACGGAGAAGAGAGACTGAACGTGGAGCGGCATGGTGATACACAGACATCGTTCCAAGGACACCAGGACTGTGGTCAGGCTGGAGATATCCGTGAACATGCCTATAGTCCAGCCGAGAATGTAGTACTGGACAGACAGATAATCGAAAGTGTGCGTTGGATTTAGGATCTGTAGGATGCTGAGGATGTTAAACACCAGGATGCTGACTAGAACCATGAGGTCAGTGATGGACAAGAACAGTAGAGTCAGCGTGACGTTGTTGGTTCTCCAGTCCTGCAGCAGAAATACTGTGATGTTGGCCAGGTTACAGACAACACCAGCTGAGCTGATAACTGTGGTAATGGGGGTCATATATTCCATTGTTAGGTTGTCATGAATTCCACGCTTCCACTATGTGTCTGCAAACCAAACAAAACGTTTAATCACGAGCGTGACTCAATACCTTCAGCTGCTTATTACAGTGTAAATGGGCGTTCAAATCTTTATATCAACATTATTCATGATAAAAGTAAATAACATTTATATTAGCTACACGTGATAGAAGTCTACACTTACCGAGTTTAACTGCAAAACATAACTGAATTTAAGAAAGTTTGTAATACATATACTTGAGTTTTAACCCACATACTTTAGTTTTAACTTAGACTCAATTCGTGAATGTAATCTAACTGCATGGACAGTACACGATCAGTGGCCGCATATTTAGAACAATGTGCATTAATCACTTTGTTGTCCAGTAAGGAGATAAGTTTATTCTACACCCACTTTATGCTACAGGTACGAGAGAGCGTCACCTAAAAACCTTAAAAGTGTGATAGAAATTACAATAACCATGCCATTGTCTTGTAACCTGTCAATAGTGTTGTTATAGATTCAAGAGGGTAAAGCACGTTATATCACTGTACAAATGATAACGGTGACGTCATAAGGACCGTTGAAAAATGGCCGCCCCACTTTTGACATTCACCAAAGAGGAGCAGCGTTCTATTATTCTTTTTTTTTTTTTTTTATCAGTGAAGGGGTAAAACCTATAGAAATTCATCGGCAAATGCAGGTCCAGTGTGGTGATGCACAGTCCAACGTGGTAGTCCAGCAAGTGCGTGAGTGGAGTATGAAGTTTCAAAATGGAGTGACTTCTCTAACAAAAAATGCTGGAGTTGATTGCTACGTCCTGTAAAGGATATGCAACTAAATTTTTTTAAAGAGACCCAGCTTTATGAGATAAAACCCGCTGCAATGAAGTCGATCCTCTCGACTTTTACGACTTTTTAAAAAAGACTTTTGTTTACATGGTACAATGGGAAACTTCATCTACATCTAGTCTGATTCAAAGTCCGAAGATAATGTGTTGTCAACAAAGTCAGCCAGCACTCTGTATCAATGACCTCGGCCTGGCGCCGGGAAAGACAATACACTGAACGCTTCAGAAAATTATAGGCTCCGCATTCATTAACATAATTTAATATGTCGTGCCAATTCGCATTTTCCTGCCAAGATGATACATGCAAGCAGTGATCATCCCTACACACAGGACATATGTAAGCAATGAACTTCTATACACACAGGACATATGTAAGCAATGAACTTCTATACACACAGGACATATGTAAGCAGTGAACTTCTATACACACAGGACACATGTAAGCAGTGAACTTCTATACACACAGGACATATGTAAGCAATGACCATCCCCACACACAGGACATATGTAAGCAATGACCATCCCCACACACAGGACATATGTAAGCAGTGAACTTCTATACACACAGGACATATGTAAGCAGTGAACTTCTATACACACAGGACATATGTAAGCAGTGAACTTCTATACACACAGGACATATGTAAGCAGTGGCCATCTCTACAAACAGGAGATGTGCAAGCAATAACCGTCCCTACACACAAAACATATGTCAGCGGTGATCATCCCTACAAACAGGACATATGAGAACTGTGGTCATTCCTACACACAGGACATATGAGAACTGTGGCCATTCCTACACACAGGACATATGAGAACTGTGGCCATTCCTACACACAGGACATATGAGAACTGTGGCCATTCCTACACACCGGTCATGTGTAAGCAGTGACTATACGAGTGGGAAGGAAACACAATAATAATGTAAATAGCGACGGAAAACATCCCCGTGCCTTTGAGTTGATAACCCCACAGGTTTCCCACATCATCCATGCCGTTCCTATAAAGACATGTCAGGTTCTGACTCGTGACATGGCAGTGACAGTTTTAATGAGTTAGATATCGAGTGCAGTGCTATGTCTGTGGTAGCATAGTACCATGAGCCTGCCAGTGGCTACTTCTGATTGTAATAATCAATCTATGATAGTTTCAATAAAAGAACTTGTGACCCACTGGGTTTTGCCATTGGCCATTCCTGTGTTGAATACTCTAACAATAGACACATCAACCCACTAGCTGATGGTCTTCGGGTTTCCCCATACACTATTCCTTCACACATTGTCATGGATCTCTCTCTCTCTCTCTCTCTCTCTCTCTCTCTCTCTCTCTCTCTCTCTCTGTGTGTGTGTGTGTGTGTGTGTGTTTGTATGTGTTGAGTAAAAGCTTGGTTACTTAACGTAATAGTCTCAACACTTGGCTCGTCTTCTATCAGAGGAGCGCAACTGGTACTGTACAAGCCTTAACCTGCTGCGAGGAAATGCAACATAAAGACCAAACGTCATGACAGAGCGGACAAGGTCCACACCTTGGTCGGCAGTTGGTCTAGGATGGAAGCTCCGACAGGCGGACAGTTAGAGCATTGCTTTGCTGATCTAGCACTTTCTGTAGCATATCTCTTTCCAAACGTATTGGTGTTACCTTTCCTCTGAAGTAAACCAGGCAGGCCGCGAGAGGGATCATGCTGCATGGGCAACACGTTCTCTACAATTCAGCCCAGGGTTTGTGCTATGGAGAGGTAGTTATGTCTTCTTTGAAGCACAGTGTAACAAACTATGAGCAGTCAGGACTGCAAAGTGCCAGTAATGTAGACAAATGACACAGATTGGTGGTGGCTCGAGCAGTGCCAATCTGGAACTATGGTGTGTTTAATTTCAGTGAACACGCAGTACACAGAAGACATCATTAATCCACGCCCCTCGTCCTCCTTCGCCTGGTCAGTCCTACTACAGCCTGGCCGAGTGCCGGCCCCAGTAGTCTGTGTAATTTGCAATATCTGTCACCAGATATGTCTGAGATGTCAGCGCCTCTACTGATAAATATTGTGACGTTTGCCTCGTACGACTTACTGTGCTACCACAAAACCTGGAGTTGAATTTCACAATGGTAAGAACGAGGGTCGTATATACAGCAATGGCTGAAGGTAAACTTGCATAGAAAATCACCAAAAGTAAACATAAAAAAGTTGGGTTTAATTGCCATATCCTTTAAAAGAGACACATACAGCTAACTGTTATAACTGAGGTAGAGACTTGCCCCCGACAACGCTGGAAGTCATCCTTTCATCTCTGCCCAGTAGAATGGTTTCTATATTTTAAATAGAGTATGTAAAATTGTATGAGAAAATCTCATGAATAGCAAGAATAACAACATCAAACTCCAGCAGGAATCATTGGACAGACATGCCTCAGGCCCTGACACAACAGCCCAGCACTTTCTTTCCCAGTGTCCGACAATGTCAAACCTCAGGGGAAACGACTGCAACCACCTGACCAATGACTAGTCGACTGTCTGTGTCCGTGAACCAGACAAAACCAGGGATCACATTCTGAGGAACGGCACCAACCCTCTTCTTCTTCTTCGCCTGATATATCCCATTGCGGTAACCAATGCCCCGAACTGACTCAGTCCATGATGGCCTATGTTGTGTTATCTGCTGCAGCTCCCTCAGTACAAGTTGAGTTGAGTTGAGTTGAGTTGAGTTGAGTTGAGGTGAGTTGAGTTGAGTTGAGATGAGTTGAGTTGAGTTGAGTTGAGTTGAGTTGAGGTGAGTTGAGTTGAGTTGAGTTGAGTTGAGTTGAGTTGAGTTGAGTTGAGTTCAGTTCAGTTGAGTTGAGTTGAGTTCAGTTGAGTTGAGTTCATAACCGACATCACTGCACTCAGGACATTCCCCACGCTCTCCGTCCCCTCGTTCAACAGCCAGCGAGGAGTCATACTGTTAATTCTTCCAATTGCCATCTGATTGAAAGTTCTCCTGGTCTTCCATCTTAGTTTAGAGATTTGTCCAGAGCCCTGCCGATCCCACGTCATATCATTCTCTTCACATACAGGTGTTCAGTCTGTTCCACCGCCGTCTCCACCTGGGCTCATGGTTCGTAGTAAATGCAATGAATGTTGCAGTGGTTTCCTCCAACAATCGGAAGGCTGCTGTTATTGCTTCCACCTCCATTCTCATACTGGAGTTCGCAGTCTCATATGCCAGACTCTCCTTTTTCAAGCATCGTCTTTTAGCTTTCGCAATGAAACCAATCACTACGTCTGTTTCTCACGATTGACCAGTCGGTGTAAATCACTATGCCACATTGATGTGTGTTGAGCCGGATCATTTGTTGTACCTAAAACTATACTATATATATAAAATATATATGCGGTCTGCTGTCCAATCTCTGCACTCACGACTCAGTGTTACTATTACTTTGTGCCAGTCCCAAATATCTTTCGTTACTTCTACCCACTCGTTTTCACGATTGATGTTCTCTATATCACTCACCTAGCGATATACATATATATATATATATATATATATATATATATATATATATATATATATATATATATATATATATATATATATATATATATATCCTGTGCCATCCAGGACCTATCTCTTCTCAGTCTATGACCTTTGACCATAGCCACGTTGACATTTGGATTGAAGGACCCTGTGCCTATCCGCACTTGTTGGTAGTGCAAGGATATGCCTCATGTATATAATTGGAGTGTCATTTGTGCACACCAGGATCACCCGCATGGCAGCATTCTTTATGCGCTCCAACCATTCAAGCTGGTACTTTGATACTGTCAGCAGCCCCAAACCAAACTCAATGAGTGAAATTATTAACTGCTGAAAGAGCATGTAAAGCATCATCTGCTTTACCCAGATTTTTGTCAATGCCCTCATTGAATTATGTCCCTGTCCAACGTTCCCCACTAAAACCCCCATATGATCCTTAGAAGACTTACATATGTCGAGGGTGATTCCCAAGAACTTCAAATTACCCTCTCAACTGAGAGCATGTCCATTCAATGGGACATCTTCCTTCACTATTCAGTTATCCAGGAAATACCACACAACCGATGTCTTGTCTGGATTTATTACATCCCCTGAGTCCATGCTCAACCCCGCCATCCTATTTACTGCCGACTTTAAGTCTTCAGTCATTCTTTCCCTTTCTCGTTCCTGTCTGTATACCATCACACCGTCTGCGAATGTCAAGATTCTAGCAATTCCTGGCCCACAATTGCTGCATCTTTGCTGGTGTATACATTAAAGAGCACTGGGGACATGACAGATCCCTGTGGCAGCCGGGTGTTATATAGTACAGGAGTCAGAAGTCCATGAACCTACGCGAAGTGCAATTTTACGCTCGTAAAGTACTGCCGCAATTCATTTAACAGTCCACACATATGTGTGTGTGTTGGTGTGTATCTATCCCTATTACTGTCTGTCTGTCTGTCTGTGCGACCGTCCGTCCGTCTGTCCGCCCGCCCACACGCCCGCCTGCCCCTTCGTCTGTCTGTCGGTCGGTCGGTCGGTCGGTCGGTCGGTCCGTCCGTCCGTCCGTCCGTCCGTCCTTCCGTCCGTCCGTCAGTGTATCTATCTCTTACTATCTTTCTATCCATCTATCCACTCACCCACCTACCTACCTATTCATCCGTCTGTATGTCAATCTGTCTCTGTCTGTCTGTCTGCCTGTCTGTCTATCAGTCAGTCTGTCCGTCAGTATATCTATCTCTCTCTATCCATCTATCTTTCTACACATCTACCCATTCACCCACCTACCTACCTGTTTATATGTCTGTGTATCTATCGCTCACTATCCATCTAGCTTTCTACCCATCTACCCACTCACCTATCAACCTGTTTATCTATCTGTCTGTCAGTATGTCTGTCAGTATGTCTCCGTGTCCGTCTGTGTATATGTGACGAAACGCGTTTATCTGTCTTGGGTCGTCAACAACCCGCACTATTTTGGCGCGTCATCGGGGACTTTCCCAGCTAAAAATAGACTGAGGGAAGCCGATGGAGGACTTATTATCTAGAATCGTCTCGAAACACCGGAATTCGAGTAACCCGTGATGCTGGGTATCGCTCTAACTTCCCGTGCAGAGAGATCTAGAAACTCTAGGCGGGGAATGACGTTTTCCCGAGAAAGTATCTTTTCTCAAGAAGCACTCGCTTCTAGTGCGCATTGAGTTGGCACGAAGCGGGAAATTGGCTACAGCAGTCATTCACTTACTTTTGTTCGAAGAGAACAGACGCTGGCCTGAATGTGAGCCATTTTTGTGTTGCGTCTCACCTCAACCATGATTCGGCTGACTGTTATGAAAAGGCAGCTGAGAAGCCCTTGAACAGTTCGGAAGCTGACTGGAGAGCTGGTTTCAACATCCAGGTAGATATTTGGTTAAATCATTTAACTTTGTACGTTTGTTCCACACGCCATTGTTCTAACCTCATTACTTATGCGGATGTCCTCGCATACTAATTAGCAAACCGATCGATAACGCCGGTGACAATTAAGCGTGTGTTTGTTTACCGTGTGCTCGCGAATCAGCTGTTAGGAACGCCGTAATGTGATGTGGGCGATTTGGGTTCCAAATATATGTACCATATATTGCCAATCGGTGCATCTATTAGGTTGCTGTGTTAGAATAAAACCTAGTTACTTGTGCCGGATGGAAACTTAGATTATGTCAGTCAGTTGCTGAAGCCAGAAGAACGGTTAGAAAACCAGGTAAGTTGGTAGGTGGAGATTCAGACAAAATTGTGCTTAGTTACTAAGTAAAGGAAGAACTTAGTTCTGTGCCACCAGGAATGATGTAACTATTGTGTAATAACTTAATAGTGAATTCATTGTGTGGGACACAGCGGATTTCTGTGTAAAGGTAAGTGGCTTGGGTGCTATATCTATATATATATGATGTGACATTGTGTATATATATTAGGTCATGGCATGTGATACTTCCTGGGGTAATTCCGAACGCCGAATAGATCGACGCGTGATAACACTGCGTGCCGTCGCGATGTAAATATGCGTTCTGAAATCTTGTCTAAGCTATCCTGTTTCTTTCATACTGGCGCTAGTGCGAGTGAATGCTAAGGTGCGGGAAGTATGGAAGGATGCAGGAGGCTGTATGAGACTGGGGAAATATAGAATATGGGGATGTGAAAGCAAGTTATGAAAGTATGTGTTGGTAGACCAAACCAACGATGAAGTTCAGTCCAGGCCAAGGCTAAACCACTTGGGAGGACAGAACTGGAACAGTACCCTTGGAACATGGGGGGGGGGAACATGTATTCTCAAGAAGGCTTCTTGACTCTAAGGCAGAGTCTGATAAGAAGAGTTTGCTGTGGCGTGGGCAGGTGGTCCCACCAGCAAACAGGCTTGTGTACATATTGGATGTGATCATGTACTATTCCTATATCCCGAGGGATGGTATATTGATCAAATTTATGTTTCTTAATGTACATTGATGATGTTAGGAACGAGTCTAGGGACTCTTTACCTATTTGTTTAGTTCGATTAAATTAGAACAATAACAGCTTGTATCATTACTGACGTTAGCGACGACTGGTAGATGATTAGGAATAGGTGAGACCAATGATCAGACTCGTCATTCTGATGTCTTGCTCTGTTTGACGGGCTGTTCTGTGAGGCCAGCTGACATTTGTGAACCCATGCTTGACTACTCTCCATATAGAGATAATGCTTTGGTTATATGAATAACTAACTAGCATGACTGAGAGTTGAGTAGTTTTGGTAGGATGCATGTGAACTAATGTTTGGGCCAGTATACTCTCACCGGTCGCTCTTCCTTTTCAGGAGTTTGCCTGTTGAGGAACCAGTCAACTATAATTGTTGTTGGCAGAAAACCACTTCGTGTGACAGAGCGAAGGGTTCAGTTCTTTACTTATCACGCCAGACTCCATCACACCAGGTACCCAATGTGATTCACCATGCGTGAAGGTTGCTTCAAGACAGACAACTGCCCTGAAGGTGCACGTGTGGGAAGAGATGGTTTGTGATCGTTTTCAAATAGAAGATACTCTGTTTTTGCCAGGAACATTTCAGCATGTTGAGTAATCATGCTCGACAGGGAACACCGGTCCGTCTGGTTTGACGGGGGTTCTGCCTAAACGCAGAAGTAACTAATCTTCAGACACTTGAATGGTTCTTTGGACAGCTCGAGTGGCAGGTCTTGAGAAGAACTACACCAGTATTGACGTGTGTCAAGTGTAACCCGGTGGAAGGGACTATGGATTATAGTCCAACCTGAATTGTTTCCGTAAAATAGATGTCTGATTCTATTCATGTACTGTTACCGTATCCAGATTATCAACTGTGTTCTAGAAGGACTCAGTAACTTTTCAGTAGCCATATATGATCCAACAAAGTGTGACTGTAAGAGACCATTGAATTGGTCAATGCCATATCGGTTCTGCAGTGGGACTGTGCTATGAGTGACAGACCATTCGGTTGGTCAGTGACTATGTAGTTCATCGAAGTAACCAATACTTGGAGCCAAGTCCAGGAAGATTGTCTCCAACTCGGTAGTGTTCGAGAACTGTATTACCAGTGACTCCGTGGGAGTGTTATAGATGCAGTTGGTCCAGTGAAGTGTGGTCCAGCAGTGACTCTATTGTTGTGGTTCCACGTTCGGGAGACGGAGGGGTCTCCAAGGTTCTAGTCATCTCACTGGAAGGAAGCCGGGTGAGTGGCGGACCGACTGGACGGGACATCTGCATCCACTCTACTTCTCAACTCGATGAAGACACCTACATCTCTAATTCTGTCTCTACTCTATCTTCTATTGGTGTAAATAGATTCTGTTATCAGGATGTTCTTTTCAGTTCTATATTCTCAAGGGTAGAATAAACTTTATGTAAGTTGACTTGCTCTTTGTATAATGATTGAGTGTGATCTCGGACGATGCCTAAGTGTTCATTGTTCAACAGGTGTAGGTAGTTAGTAGGGGTCTAGAATCTGGAGGGGTGTGTAGACGTAACTAAATAACCTGAGATCAACCACAGAGAAAAAAAGTGTATCTGCTCGTCCAACCCCTGGGGCTAGAATACACGGGAGTGCTAGAGACACCTCGGGTGTGGTTCACTCTCACTACCCAAGGTGAACCCGAAACACTCCGTTACAGAGTGGGGGCTCGTCCGGGATTATTCCAAGATCTTTGTGTGTTGTAGACCTCTCACATAGGGATAGGGACTTTGTCTTTATCCTCTACTATAGTCTACATAAGATTCTACTACTTCTACCTATTTCCTAACTGTCTGACGGACATTTGTGTTGTGGTGATTAGTTAGTACTATTGATTATTGATTCATTGTATTGCTTCACCCACACATACTTGAGTACCCACCTATCATAGTCAACATGTCTACCCAAGAGATAGACTTGGACAAAGTTCAGGAAACTGGACGTAAGTCTGGTCTTGAAGGAGATGCTTTGAAATCCTATGTCCAAGAGGTGGAAAGAAATTTTCGCCAAGAGGAAAGAGAGAGGAGGAGAGCAGAAAGAGAACTGGAAGCCAGTAAAGTGGCTCTTGAGGAAAAGAGGATAGCGGCTGATACTGAAATGAAACGGCTTGAGTTGGAAGCCGAGAAAGAAAAACGTGACCATGAGTATCGAATGAAGCTACTTGAGGCACAAGTGCCTGCTACAGGTGTAACTGATGGAGCTATGGGAGGAGGTGTACCTCCTGGCTCAGAGTCAACCAGTAGACGTGACTACCAGGCTATGAAATGGCCTTTACAGCCGTTCGAACCCGAGAAGGAACGGATAGACCAATACTTAGAGAAGTATGAAGCCATGTCTATTGCAATGGGTCTAGACAAACAGAAATGGTGTTTGAAACTCTCCCAGGGACTCCGTGCAGAAGGTTATGAGGTGTATGCACGCTTACCACCGGGGTTACAGAATGATTACCCGGCATTGAAAGCGGCTCTCTTGAAGAGATTCGAGATCACAGCGCACTCATACCGAAGGAAGTTTCGAACGGCGAAGCGAGAACCTGGTGAACTGTTTTCAGCATACAGTGTGAGATTGAACTCATACCTTCTTAAATGGATGGCCTTGGCCGGATTTAAGGAGGAGTATGAAAGTTTGCGTGAGTTGATGGTTGTAGATCAGATGCGAATGCAAATGTCTAAACCCTTGCGAAACTTCTTAGGTGAGAATGGGGCTGAGAGATTGGATATAGTCACCAAGTTAGCCGAAAGATACGTTGAAGTCTATGGCGAGACTGGGGACACCAGTCCAACAGATCCGAGATCGAAAGATCCGGATCAAGGTAAGTCAAAGAAGAAGTCAAAGAAGACCCAAGGTTCTGATGAACCAAAGAAACAGGTAGGCTCTTTAGAGAAGATCTCTAACGTCAACCAAGGTAAGAATAGCCCACCTAGTTCTCCAAAGAGGAAGTGGAGTGAACGTTGGTGCAAATTCTGCAAGTCCAGCACTCACAATACGAGTGAGTGTAGGAGTAAGCCCAAGGACTTTCACTTTGCTTGTCTTGCAGAGGTTAGGGATAGATCTTGCAGGAAAGTGAAGTCGGTTGATGGGAATGGAGAAACTAGACGACCTCCAGTGGTTGAGAGAGTAGAAGTGAATGGGCAACAGGTGTCGTGCCTCTACGACACGGGATTGCAATTTTCAGCTGTAATTGCATCCCACCTGACAGGCCCAGAGCAACTCACCGGGGAGATGACGGAGATACAGCCAGCCAGTAGGAGTGCTGTAGCGCTACGTTGCCCGATTGCCAATGTGGAGATTCGGAGCAAGTACGTTACTGGACGCATTCAGGCGGCAGTCGTACCGGATCCTCTCTATCCCCTAATTCTAGGCCGGAAGTACGTGTTTCTGGGCGAACCAGAACACCCTAGCATCCATAAGTCTAGGCAGGTCAGAGATACAGAGGAAGAGGGTCTCGAAAAGGTAAGTCTCCGAAATCCTCACCCGGATAGAATGAGTAATGCTCGGAGCAAGGATGCGACGGAGTGTCCTTGTTCAGAATGGTTGCCCAACAATGAAAACCCGTTAACTCAGGGTAAGTTCAACTCTGATAACCAGTCACCGGTAATTCAGACTGGGACAGAGAAAAGGCAGAGGGAACGTAAGTTGGTTCCTGAGAGCTTCAGAGCTAATCTGCTGCGAACGGTACATGTCAGGTCCCCAACCGGACATCTGACTGTAGGGACAACCAGTAAATGTCTATCCCGGTACTATTGGTGGCCGGGAATGACAGGCGACGTGCGCAGGTATATTAGGTCTTGTCCGGAGTGCCGTAAATGCACAAGTGAGAAACGGACGAAGACGAAGATATCCTTAGAGGTTGGAGACCGAGTTTTAGTACTCCTCCCAATCGAGGGGAACGAATTCGAAATCGGGTGGCAGGGCCCATTCCTAGTGGATAAAGTGGGGCTCCACAAGCACTATGGAGTGGTGATCCTGGGAAAGTCTACTACTTTCCATTCCAGTCTCCTCATGCGCTATGAGGGGAAGCCCGATGATAAGTCCACCAGCCCAAGGGCGCAGAGATTCGCTGAAATAACGGTTCGGGGTTCAGGTCAGGTAGCGGAAAGCCTGTCACACCATAGGAAGTCCTATATGTATGTGCAGGTACCTTCTTCGGTTCAGCCCGGTGCTCGGGGGAACATGACCGGCCAAAGGAACACCCGCAGTGCTAGCTACACTGAGAACCGAGGTAGGAAGAGGTGGGTTGTGTCGGAACGGACACATACCCTTGGTCCCTCAATCCGACCGACTGCAGTCCAGCTGGGTCCTCGAAAGGGGAAGCTGGAGTTGCAGAAGTCCAGTAAACTCTGGCAGGAACGATCGTTAAATCAGGTCGAGACGGGAGCTCTGGTCCGCAAGATACTGCGAGATGCCCGATCGCAGTAGCGGAGTAGGCGTTGATCACCCGTGATACTGAATAGCTTGCCACCCCACCGAATGTGGTAAAAGTATTCTATACAATATTGACGGGTTAGACTTCCTCACCCGCCATCCGGTCTCTTAGAAAGAAGAACGAACGACATAGACAGCTTCTGCGTAGAAGTGGAACGACGGGGTCGATCCTCTTAAAGTGGGGGCCTATGTGACGAAACGCGTTTATCTGTCTTGGGTCGTCAACAACCCGCACTATTTTGGCGCGTCATCGGGGACTTTCCCAGCTAAAAATAGACTGAGGGAAGCCGATGGAGGACTTATTATCTAGAATCGTCTCGAAACACCGGAATTCGAGTAACCCGTGATGCTGGGTATCGCTCTAACTTCCCGTGCAGAGAGATCTAGAAACTCTAGGCGGGGAATGACGTTTTCCCGAGAAAGTATCTTTTCTCAAGAAGCACTCGCTTCTAGTGCGCATTGAGTTGGCACGAAGCGGGAAATTGGCTACAGCAGTCATTCACTTACTTTTGTTCGAAGAGAACAGACGCTGGCCTGAATGTGAGCCATTTTTGTGTTGCGTCTCACCTCAACCATGATTCGGCTGACTGTTATGAAAAGGCAGCTGAGAAGCCCTTGAACAGTTCGGAAGCTGACTGGAGAGCTGGTTTCAACATCCAGGTAGATATTTGGTTAAATCATTTAACTTTGTACGTTTGTTCCACACGCCATTGTTCTAACCTCATTACTTATGCGGATGTCCTCGCATACTAATTAGCAAACCGATCGATAACGCCGGTGACAATTAAGCGTGTGTTTGTTTACCGTGTGCTCGCGAATCAGCTGTTAGGAACGCCGTAATGTGATGTGGGCGATTTGGGTTCCAAATATATGTACCATATATTGCCAATCGGTGCATCTATTAGGTTGCTGTGTTAGAATAAAACCTAGTTACTTGTGCCGGATGGAAACTTAGATTATGTCAGTCAGTTGCTGAAGCCAGAAGAACGGTTAGAAAACCAGGTAAGTTGGTAGGTGGAGATTCAGACAAAATTGTGCTTAGTTACTAAGTAAAGGAAGAACTTAGTTCTGTGCCACCAGGAATGATGTAACTATTGTGTAATAACTTAATAGTGAATTCATTGTGTGGGACACAGCGGATTTCTGTGTAAAGGTAAGTGGCTTGGGTGCTATATCTATATATATATGATGTGACATTGTGTATATATATTAGGTCATGGCATGTGATACTTCCTGGGGTAATTCCGAACGCCGAATAGATCGACGCGTGATAACACTGCGTGCCGTCGCGATGTAAATATGCGTTCTGAAATCTTGTCTAAGCTATCCTGTTTCTTTCATACTGGCGCTAGTGCGAGTGAATGCTAAGGTGCGGGAAGTATGGAAGGATGCAGGAGGCTGTATGAGACTGGGGAAATATAGAATATGGGGATGTGAAAGCAAGTTATGAAAGTATGTGTTAGTAGACCAAACCAACGATGAAGTTCAGTCCAGGCCAAGGCTAAACCACTTGGGAGGACAGAACTGGAACAGTACCCTTGGAACATGGGGGGGGGAACATGTATTCTCAAGAAGGCTTCTTGACTCTAAGGCAGAGTCTGATAAGAAGAGTTTGCTGTGGCGTGGGCAGGTGGTCCCACCAGCAAACAGGCTTGTGTACATATTGGATGTGATCATGTACTATTCCTATATCCCGAGGGATGGTATATTGATCAAATTTATGTTTCTTAATGTACATTGATGATGTTAGGAACGAGTCTAGGGACTCTTTACCTATTTGTTTAGTTCGATTAAATTAGAACAATAACAGCTTGTATCATTACTGACGTTAGCGACGACTGGTAGATGATTAGGAATAGGTGAGACCAATGATCAGACTCGTCATTCTGATGTCTTGCTCTGTTTGACGGGCTGTTCTGTGAGGCCAGCTGACATTTGTGAACCCATGCTTGACTACTCTCCATATAGAGATAATGCTTTGGTTATATGAATAACTAACTAGCATGACTGAGAGTTGAGTAGTTTTGGTAGGATGCATGTGAACTAATGTTTGGGCCAGTATACTCTCACCGGTCGCTCTTCCTTTTCAGGAGTTTGCCTGTTGAGGAACCAGTCAACTATAATTGTTGTTGGCAGAAAACCACTTCGTGTGACAGAGCGAAGGGTTCAGTTCTTTACTTATCACGCCAGACTCCATCACACCAGGTACCCAATGTGATTCACCATGCGTGAAGGTTGCTTCAAGACAGACAACTGCCCTGAAGGTGCACGTGTGGGAAGAGATGGTTTGTGATCGTTTTCAAATAGAAGATACTCTGTTTTTGCCAGGAACATTTCAGCATGTTGAGTAATCATGCTCGACAGGGAACACCGGTCCGTCTGGTTTGACGGGGGTTCTGCCTAAACGCAGAAGTAACTAATCTTCAGACACTTGAATGGTTCTTTGGACAGCTCGAGTGGCAGGTCTTGAGAAGAACTACACCAGTATTGACGTGTGTCAAGTGTAACCCGGTGGAAGGGACTATGGATTATAGTCCAACCTGAATTGTTTCCGTAAAATAGATGTCTGATTCTATTCATGTACTGTTACCGTATCCAGATTATCAACTGTGTTCTAGAAGGACTCAGTAACTTTTCAGTAGCCATATCTGATCCAACAAAGTGTGACTGTAAGAGACCATTGAATTGGTCAATGCCATATCGGTTCTGCAGTGGGACTGTGCTATGAGTGACAGACCATTCGGTTGGTCAGTGACTATGTAGTTCATCGAAGTAACCAATACTTGGAGCCAAGTCCAGGAAGATTGTCTCCAACTCGGTAGTGTTCGAGAACTGTATTACCAGTGACTCCGTGGGAGTGTTATAGATGCAGTTGGTCCAGTGAAGTTTGGTCCAGCAGTGACTCTATTGTTGTGGTTCCACGTTCGGGAGACGGAGGGGTCTCCAAGGTTCTAGTCATCTCACTGGAAGGAAGCCGGGTGAGTGGCGGACCGACTGGACGGGACATCTGCATCCACTCTACTTCTCAACTCGATGAAGACACCTACATCTCTAATTCTGTCTCTACTCTATCTTCTATTGGTGTAAATAGATTCTGTTATCAGGATGTTCTTTTCAGTTCTATATTCTCAAGGGTAGAATAAACTTTATGTAAGTTGACTTGCTCTTTGTATAATGATTGAGTGTGATCTCGGACGATGCCTAAGTGTTCATTGTTCAACAGGTGTAGGTAGTTAGTAGGGGTCTAGAATCTGGAGGGGTGTGTAGACGTAACTAAATAACCTGAGATCAACCACAGAGAAAAAAAGTGTATCTGCTCGTCCAACCCCTGGGGCTAGAATACACGGGAGTGCTAGAGACACCTCGGGTGTGGTTCACTCTCACTACCCAAGGTGAACCCGAAACACTCCGTTACAGTATCTCTCTCTCACTATCCGTCTATTTTTCTACACATCTACCCACTCACCCACCTACCTACCTGTTTATATGTCTGTGTATCTATCTCTCTCTATCCATCTATCTTTCTACACATCTACCCACTCACCCACCTACCTACCTGTTTGCCTGCCTGTCTCCCTGCGTACACAATTCTCCGTCTCTTGTTACATTGTCGGCTTCAGTCCGAAGACAGAGGAAGTAATTGTTATCTATATAATAACTACATAGTCACTAATGCATTAGACAATGTGTTATTTGTCTGTGCTCTTACCAACTAAAATAATGTTTTCTTTCTATTAGAAAAACATACACACATGCATGTGTGAGGGAAAATACCATCTACCCCATAATTAAACTTTAGATAAAATTGTGCGGTAAAACTCGAATTCAACAGATATTTATATTCCAAACAGTTGTAATTATCCATCATTATTTCTGACGTTGAAAGGCTAAATGCCGTCCTGTAACGACAACTGTGTGTATTTCACGTACCATTGTTACAATGTGAGGGTCAGCTGTAATTTATGCCTTGTATATTTTGTTGTGGCAGTTTATCCTAATCTGTATCGCTGAACGGTCGTGTCTGTTGATCGCATGTTGTCACGGTAGCTGACGTGACACTGTGTAGTTATTTAAGTACAATCGTGATATATAATTAAATTATAAGAACACACAGATTATGGTCGCCTCTAAAATGAACGAAATACCGCAATGTAATATACGGGTTTTCTCCAGATCTTTTTTCCCCTATACAGTGAATGTAGAAGATATAAATGGAATCAGCATTGGAGGACGAAACAACAATAACATTAGATATGCAGATGATACAGTATTGATCGCAGACAATGCACAGGATCTGCAACAATTAGCAGACGCAGTTGTTGTACACAGTGAGCAGCTGGGGTTGGAATTAAATTGTAAGAAGACACAGGTTATGGTAGTCACTAGGAAGAACGAAGTACCACAAGTAAATGGGAATATTTTCAACAAGTGAATCGGTACAATTATCTCGGAACAGTCATAACATCCGATGGGAGATGCCTTGAAGAGATTAGAACAAGAATCGCCATGGCGAAAGTAGCCTTTTGCGAGATGACAAACATTCTGACCAATAAAAAGTTGTCAATTGAAACGAGAAAAAGAATGTTGAGGTGATACATAGAGCCTGTTCTTTTGTATGGATGTGAAACTTGGACAATGTGCAGCCAAGCTGAAAAACATCTGATGGCTGCAGAAATGTGTTTTCTGAGGAAAATGCAAAGAATACCATGGACAGACAGAAAAACCAATGACCAAGTACTACAGGAGACAAATGAAAATCGTAAATTAATTAGAGAAATTAGACTTAGACAGTCAAAATGTTTTGGACATATGAGAAGAAATGGATTGGAGAACTTGGTGACAACTGGCAAGATCAAAGGGAACAGACCAAGAGGAAGACCGAGAGGAAAATACCTAGATGGCTTGGCCACATGGCATGGACGAGACAGGAACACTGAGCTGATCCACGACGCTGGTGATCGAGTGAAATGACGAGTCATGACCACCCACGCTTTCCGGCATGGCACATGATTGATTGAATATACGGGTAAATGGGGATATTCTTTCACAAGTGAATGGGTGCAACTATCTCAGAAGATGCTAAAGGCTACTTTCGCCATGGCGATTCTTGTTCTAATCTCTTCAAGGCATCTTCTGAGGGGGGGGGGGGGGGGGGCTGAGTGGTCTCGAGGTATGGTGTCCGCCTCGAGTGCTGGAGGTCCCGGGTTCAGGCCCCGGTGATGACCGGGATTTATTTTTAAAATCCACGTGGACTTCCAGTAATAAAATTTCCCCCGGTCTCTGGGTAGTGAGATCGGACGCCCGTGTGTATTGTTGCGCACGTAAAAAATCCCTTGGCAGTAGGAAATCGAAAAAGAGTAGCCGAGTTAAAAATCTACCCAAAGTATTTCAGGATCCTCGCCTGTGCTACGGAGTTCGTGCACTGAGCTGAGTTTCTTCAGACTCAGGTTTGAGTTAGGAGGAGAACGGAGCACTTATGGGTTACACCTGTATGCCGTGATGTTTATCCATCAACTAAACTCAACTAAACTAATAATTGTAAATACCTAGGGGCACTTATAACATCATCATCATCATCATCATCATCATTATCATCATCATCAAGTACCGTGCCGACCGGCGTAGGCGTTCATGTCTCTCTACAGATCTCTGTCCTTGGTTTTCTGGATCAACTTTGTCGTTGATATTCCTCCATGCCACCGTCTTATCACATCAGATTGAAGATATACAACAAAAATTAAGAGCAGAATTAGGCAGACAAAAGCCGCATTTCAGAAAATGAAGAGTATCTTGTGTAATAAGTCACTGTCATTTAATGTAAGAAAGAGAGTGCTAAAATGCTATGTAGAACCAGTTTTGCTGTATGGCAACGAATCTTGGAATGTAAATGAACAAATTAGGAAGAACTTAGAAGCAACAGAGATGTGGTTTTTGAGACGAATGTTGCGAATTCCTTGGGCTGCCTGAAAGAGGCTAATGAAACTAGAACACTATATACAACAATAAGAAAGACACACACAGCTTTCTTTGGTCATGTGATGAGAAGAGAGGCTTTGGAGAACGTCTTGACAACTGGAATGATCGAGGGGGAGAGAGGCAGAGGCAGACCAAGAGAAATTATTCTGGACGGATTGAGACTGTGGCATGGAGGCATATCATCAGCAAAGTTGATCCAGAACACCAAAGATCAAGATCTGTGGAGAATCATGAACGCCTACGCCACCTGGCAGGACACTTGATGATTATTTAGTTAGTCGACAGATCATCCTCATTGCACATCGAACCATTCAGTCCATAAGTGCTCGGATACCCTCCTCAGCAAATCCCGCAGCATGTAGCGGCTAACGACACCAGTTCTGTGTTGGTTTATCAATCTTCTTTGGCTTCCTGCGTAGTGTTCTTGTTTGGCCACCCCTCTTTTAATTTGCTGTTCTCGCAGTCTGGCCATGGTTGCAGATTCACAGTCATCACTTGATTCACGCAAAAGTATTACTTCTCGTAGAGCATTCAGAATGTCGGCCTGGTCCATGGCGCGTCCGCCCTCCACAGTAGCCTCACCTGCGAGCTTGTCAGCCCGCTCATTTCCTTGTACTCCCGCCTGCCCTGGCCCGAAGATGAAACTAATCTTTGCCATCCGAGACCGCTCCAGAGGCAGCAACCATTCTCTTCGGATCGACCCCTCCTCTATCCTCTTGATCATGTTCATTGAGTCGCTAAGGAAACATGCCCTAGTGAATGTCTGGGTCTCGAGCCATGTTATTGCTTTACTTACTGCCATGACTTCCATAGTCAGGCTTCTTGTGGTTTCAGTGAAAGCACCAGAGTCCTCCTTCACAATTCTCCCTCCGGCCAGAGCCGTAAAGGACCATGAGCTTCTCACATGTCGGACGACCGACCCATCTGTGTAGATGACAGCATCACCGTCTAGCGAATTCTTGAAAATCAACGCTTGTACTCCACAGCAGCAAAATGAAGCGTTACTTTTCGGAGGGACGCTATTTAGTGTTATCCTTTGGATTTCGTGTGATTTCCTATGGATTTCCTGTGAATAGTATTTTCCTGTGGATTATGTGATGTTATTTAGTGTTCCTTTTATTGGAAGTTCTCAAAAGAAGCCACGGAAGGCAGGTGGTGGATGAAATTTTGAGGGCAGCTGACAGATATTTGTGGGTCATTGCCTCGAGCTTCACGACGGCAGGCAGAGGAACTCTTCTTAAGTCAATGGCTGCGGTCTCCGACCAGTAAGGTCACTGCCATAGAGGAAAGCAACGGCAAACTACCTCTTTAAAAGTGCCTAGTATATCATGATTCGCTTAAAGACTGATCATCGCAAGACAAGGACAGAGACGTTAAAATTAGCAACTTGGAACGTTAGGACGTTAAACGACGACGAAAAATTAGAGAACATAAAACACGAAATTGAAAGGGAAAAAATTAATATTTTAGGTATGTGCGAAACGAGATGGACAGGAGCAGGCATCAAGATAGAGGAAGATTTCAAGATTATTTATTCTGGAGGTGAAGATCGTCATAGAGGAGTGGCAATTATTTTGGACCGGAAAACCGCAAAATCTGTTCAAGGATATTGGGCCGTGTCGGACAGAGTTCTGCTAGTTAAATTAAGTGGCAGACCTTTTAACATAAATATTATTCAAGTATATGCCCCAACAGGAGAATCCAGTGAAGATAGTGTAGAAGAATTTTATAATGACATAGAGTCTGCCTTAAAGAAATGTAAAAATTCAGAAATAAACATCATAATAGGGGACTTCAATGCAAAAGTAGGAAATCAAGGGGATAGATACACAGTAGGAAACTATGGTTTAGGAGAGAGAAATGAAAGAGGATACAGACTCGTAGAGTGGGCAAAAGAACAGGAAATGATTGTAGGAAACACCTGGTTCAAGCAACACCCTAGAAGATTATGGACATGGAGGAGTCCTGATAGCAGGATTAGAAACCAGATTGACTACATTCTGATTAGCAGAAGATTTAGAAACGCATTAACACTAGCAAAAACAGTTCCCAGTGCTGATTGTTATAGTGACCACAGATTACTCACAGGAACATTGAGGATAAAGTTGAAGAAAGTCAAGTATATAACAGGAAACACTAAATATGATTTGTGTACATTGAGTAATGACAATGAAATACAAAACAAATTCAACACTTATAGATCAATGTATACTACATGTGCTGACAACATCACAGAATGTACTGAACCTATTAATGGAATGAGCAATCACTACCCAGTATATTGCGCGTGGTTGAAAAGAGATACCAAAACTCCGAAACACAAACACATAAGTATAAAATATAGAAATTATAAAAATTTCAATCAAGATGTCTTTTTACAAGATTTGCTCAAATCATCTCTGGACTATGTTTACCAGCTTCCTGACCCAGATGATGCACTTGATCACTGGCTGAAGACATTTCTAAGTGTATTCGATAAGCATATTCCATTTAATGAAGTTCGCGTTAAACATTACACTAAGCCACCGTGGATCACCCAGGAGGTAGTAGAAATTATGAGAGACCGGGAAAAGGCAAATAAAAACAGAGATCTACCCGTGTACTGTAGTCTGAGAAACAAAGTTCAATATGTTATTCGAAAGGAAAACAAAAACTATTTTAAGAACTTAATAATAGATAAAAACCAACACTGAAGATATATGGAAAGCAATTAATACCTTGATAAACAAACACAAAACATCACAATAATTACCATCAAATCAGGTTACATGTGATCAATTCGGTAGCTTCTTTCAATCCGACATAAACCAATTGAAGGCTGCAATACCAGATTCTCCTCATGACATATCATTATTATCATCTTTTTGTGAGAAGAAATGCTATAGAGACATTCCCTCTAACATACCGCTATTGACGACCACAGAAGTATTTACTCATTTCAGAAACCTAAATAACAATAACTCATCAGGATTAGATGGAATCAGTAATTGGATCCTTCGCTATGCTGCACCGGCGATCTGCGAGTCACTAACTTTTATATATAATCGATGTCTCACCAAACGTCACTTCCCATCAGCCTTTAAAATCGCTAAAGTGTATCCTCATTTAAAAGCTGGTTCATTAGACGACCGTCCCATGAGTAACTATAGGGCAATTTCCATACTATCCCCCACACACATCTTCCCACCCACACACATCTCATACCCATACACTCAACCCCCCCCCCCCCACACACACACACACACACACACACACACATCCATCCCCTCACGTTTTCATCCCTCAACCTGGACTCACACCCACATATCAACACATACATCTCCCATCTAACAACCCACACTCACACACCTCAACCACCCGTCCAAACACTCATCCCCCACCCACACATACATCCGTTGCCCACCCGCACATCCCACACCCAATCACACCTCCCCCGCCCACCCACACACAGCTCCCCTCCCACACAATACCCCACCGATATACACATCCCCCACCCACACACACACGTCCGCCACACACATACCCACCCACTACATGGGTACGTGGAAATGAGCAGGCTGACAGGCTTGCAGGTAGAGCTACTGTGAAAGGTGGACGAGCCATGGACCAGCAGACATTCTGAATGCTCTACGAGAAGTAAGTCATTTACGAGAACCAAGCGAAGACTGGGAATCTACAACCATGGTCAGGCTGCGAGAACAGGAAGTTAAAAGAGGTGTGGCCAAACAAGAACCATACGCAGGAAGCCAAAGAAGAAGAATAAACCAACACAGAAATGGTGTCGTGAGCCGCTACACAAAGCGGGATTTGCTGAGGAGGGGATCCGAGCACTTATGGACTGAATGGTTCGATGTGCAATGAGGATGCTCTGTCGAATAACTAAGTAACTAAAACTGGTTCTATATAGTATTTCATCACTCTCTTTCTTACATTTATTGATAGTGACTTATTGCATATGATACTCTTAATTTTGTGAAATGCGGATTTTGCCTGCCCTATTCTGCTCTTAATCTCTGTTGTACATATTCCATCAGATGTTATAAATGTCAATAAGTATTTAAAACTATCCACTTGGTTAGAATTTTCCCTTCTATTTCCTTGTGACATTTTGATGTCACCATGTTCTTTGATATCACAGTCAAAGTCTTGCTTAGGGCAAGAATTATGGCTCGTATCTTGACAAGTGTGATACTAAATATGTTTATCAAATAACACGAGGCTAACAGCCGATAATATAATTCGCGCTATTTATTCGCGCACTGCACACATCAGAAACAATACAAGCTTCGCGCAATCACAATTCACAATATCCAATAGATTATAAATGCAAGCAATCAATACATCAATATAATAATACATCAATGCACTCCACTTACAAGTCACACAGACAGGCGTTCCATCTCCAACGGTCATACAGGCTAACTATCAAGACATGCATAAAACTCTCAAGCCGCTTTCACACGTCAGTCCGTTACGGCCACCAAGCCTAGTCTGCCTGGACTTTCAGCACACATCACAGTTGTGCTCGAGTCAGCCAGCGTGACCCCTCAATGTTCACGCTGTGTTCCAGCTGACCGCCGACTGCTTAGTATCGCTCAGCGTTGATTGCCTGGCGTTGTTGAGGACGCCGCGTTATAGCTGTGGTGCTTATAATAGATCAGCGTAGCATTGTCGGGCGTTGGTGCAGACAACGCGTTATAACTCTGGGTGAGACTCTGACAATCACTATTGTTACTGTTTCTTGATATTCAAGGAGAGTTCTTTCTTTGCACTCTCTGTTACTACAGTGTCCAACATTTGTTGTAGATCAGTTGCATTATTCGCCTCAAATACTGTGTCATCTGCATACCGCATATTGTTTATATTATAACCTCCGATTAGTATTCCTGGCTTCTCTTTGATCTCTCTCATTAATACTTCGCTATAGAGGGAGAAGAGGTCTGGTGACAAGACACACCACTGTCGTACTCCTAGCTTTATTTGTTCGTAATTACCCTCTTTATTTCCTATTTTAATTGATGCTACTTGGTTCCAATAAATATTCTTTATTATTCTTAAATCTTTCCCATCAATGTTGACATCTTCCAACATTTTAATCAATTCATCGTGTTTTACTTTATCAAATGCCTTAGCATAATCTATGAGCACAAATATATGTCTTTCTGTTTTTCTATTGACCTTTCTATTAGTGTTGGCAATATATATATATTAAATTGTTTGTACCCTTTCCTTCCACAAAAGTATACTGTTCTTCATTAATTTCCATTTTTATTTTCTTCCTTGTTCTTCTCATTATAATTCTGAGTAGAAGCTTAGTGACATGGTTTAGAAGGTTAATTGTACGAAAATCCTCGCATTCAATTGCTCCTGGTCTTTTTGGTATAGCTATACATACATATTTCAGCACATCGCTCTGTAAATATCCACTGCTGTAAGTATCATTCAACATTTTAGTTAACACATTTACTCCAAATTCTCCCAACACTTCTAATTCTTTTATTGTGATTTCATCTGGCCCAGCTGTTTTTTTCTTTCTTCATATAGTTCACAGCGTCGGCGACTTCTGCTTTTAGAATAGGTGGGCCTTCTAAGTTACATTCTTCTGTTAATTCTTTCCTTTTGTCGCGAAACGGAAGTGGGTCTCAGCCAGGACAACTTATTACCCACTTTGTCCCACCCTGTTCAGGTGGCTAGGCCACATTTTAAGGCGGGTGAGTGGGGATTTCCGAGTAAAAAAGAGTTAGGACCGTCTTCTGGGTTCATACGCAGTTATGTATCGGGGTTGTCATTAATTTAAAGGGACCCGAGAACCATAACTCAACTCTTTGAATATGCGTAGATATTGCTGTTGTAAATCGCACACTCTGATAATCTCGGAGAATAGTGAGTTGCCATCACTTTCGTGAGGGAATTCTGGGCGATGTTCGGCGGTTCCGTGAGTGTGTGATACTTCCGGAATCAATCCGAACTGGTCATTCGGCGGCCGGTCATCGAGAAGGGAGGCCTCTTCTATAGCCAGCTGTACACTAGGCATCTGGGAGAATGCTCTACAGCAGAGGTGGTTTTTGAAGCTATCCTTTCACGGCCGAGATTTCCAGCTGTATACTATGGAACTCTTGTGGAATTAGAGATTGATCTACAGCGGAGGTCCAGTCTGTCATTGAGACGAGAAGCCGTGTCTTCGACTAGCTGTATCATGTTGACCTTTTGGGGACCCGGAGAGGCTTGATGCACCGACCAGGTCGATGTCTGTTGCATAGTTGTTCCTAAGTTTAGAGGTAACACATTTATACTTGGCGTCGCTTAACTAAGATTGTATTTCAGTTGTTGGTCAAGTATACACCAGGCCTGTCAGTTGCGCAGTGTGCCTGTGCTCTGACGTAAGATGTACACGTTGACCCAGAGTCAGCGGATACGGTGTAAGTCAAGTATCGACCAGACAGGCGGTCGTGTAGTCAGCCTGTGTGCTTCTACTATAACTTAGATTTAAGCGTGGGCTGAGGTCAGCAGACAAGACGGAATGTATTTCGCTAGCCAGCTCAGTGGAACAGTCTGGTTTAAGCAAATTACCAATATATTCGAAACCCTATCTCAATAATGGGGTACATTAGGGAAATACTGTTCTGATAGAAGAATTCCTCTTGAACAGGGCTTTAATTTGATTACCCTAATGACTAGGGTCGACATTAGTACTTTGCAATCATCAGCATGTGGCGGTTTGGAACAAGTACTTTGAAGTCAGCCTTATGTGACGCTCCAGAACTACAACATGCTTTTCTCGTTAAGGTGAAACCCAAATATGTAGGAGGCTATAGGCTGTGAAGTGTGTCAGGTCTTAGTCAGATATGACTGAGCTACCGTATAACAGTAGACGGTACTACCTGCTTTCTGTTAGCGTCGAACGTTGGGCGGCGCTTACCAAACCCGAAACCTCACATTGTCCCAACGGCTTCGGGCGGAAGAGCGCAATTGGGAGGGTACAAGCCTTACCCTGGTGCGAGGAAATGCAACCTAAAGACAAAATGTCATGGCAGGTCAGACCAGTCCCTAAGCCTTGGTTGGCAGCTGGTCTAGGATCGAAGCTCCGACAGGCGGACAGTTAGAGCATTGTTTTGCTGATCCGGCAGCTTCTGCAGCTTGTCTTGTTCCAGATTTAGGGGTGTTACCTTTCCTCTGGAATGAACTAGGCAGGCCGAGAGAGGGATCATGCTGCATGGGCAACACATGATCTCTATATATTAGCCCAGGCTTTGTGCTATGGAGAGGCAATAACTCCATCACTGGTCTTAACTGGTCTCGGAATCAAAACGAGAGGCAACAGTTACGGGTTATAAGTCCCTGTCAATTGGCGTAGACATGGGGCGCCACGCGTTGCCTCTGACGGTGGGAGACACCTACAGGTGTCGCTGATCAGCTACCGCCCGCCTCAAGCTCGGCAGCCCCCGGCCAATTGGGTGCTGATCCGCCACAGCCTGCCTGCTTCAATGGGTGCTTGGGGCTAGGACAAAATCTGAATCGCATGCTGTAAAACCAATGCACCTGGTACAAATAAAAAAAGAATAATAAAAACCTCAGGCTACGGCTTGCAACCTGGAACATGAGAACCACGTGTCCAGGATTTTCCACTGACTTGACCGATATTGACGATTTGAGAAACACGTCTGTGATTGATGCCAAACTCAATCGTCTTAACATTGATATTGCTGGCCTACAGGAGACTCGCCTCGCTGAGGAAGGGTCAATCAGTGAATACAATTACACCTTATTTTTGAAGGGTAGAGGGCAGGCAGAAAAAAGGCAACACGGTGTGGGCTTTGCAGTGAAGAATTCGTTACTGGGAATGATTGAAATTCCAGCTGTAGGAAATGAAAGACTATTATCCCTGCGCTTGGCAACCTCTTGTGGTTTTGCCACCATTATTACTGCATATGCACCGACACTCGATTCCTCTGATGATGTGAAGGATTCGTTCTATGAGGAGTTAGACTCCGTGATCAAGGCAGTTCCAAAATCTGACTACATGTATATGCTCGGTGATTTCAATGCTCGTGTGGGCAAGGACTCGAGTTTATGGCCAATGTGTCTTGGAAAATACAACATCGGTCGCATGAATGAAAATTGGCAAAGGCTGCTGGAGCATTGCACTAGTAATGACCTATGTATTACAAATTCCTTTTTTAAAACAAAAGAGATGCATAAGGTCACATGGAAATATCCAAGATCCGGCCATTGGCACCAGCTGGACTTCGTCATCACACGGAGACAAAATCTGAACCATATATCATTGACTCGAAGTTACCATAGTGCTGACTGTGAGACGGATCATTCTTTGGTTGTTGTAAGGGTTAGACTGAAACCAAAGAGAATCTACACAGCTAAACACAAATCTAGCCCCGGGATTAATATTATTAACACTCACGATCCTGAAAAGTGCTTTCAGTTTCAACAGAAACTTGAAGACGCTTTCACTGATACACCAGAAAATTGTACAGTAAATGAAAAGTGGGGTCAACTTAAGGAAACTCTTTATAAAACTGCCGTAGGGGTTTACGGCACTGTGGATCATAAGAGACAGGACTGGTTTGCGGCAAACAGCGAGACTCTGCAGCCCTTGATTGATGAGAAGAAGATGGCTCTCTTAAAAAACAAGGAAAGACCAACGCGTAACATATGACTGAGCTAAAGCAAGCTAGGAAGGATGTGCAAAAGGCTGCCAGGCAGTGTGCAAATTATTATTGGATCAAGTTATGTGAGTCCATTCAAATGGCAAGTGATAAGGGAAACCTAAGAAGCATGTATGAAGGTATAAAGAAAGCCTGTGGTCCAGTGATAAAAAGAAGTGCACCATTGAAAACTTTGACTGGTGAAATCATCACTGATAAGAAACAGCAGATGGACAGATGGGTAGAGCACTATTTGGAGCTTTACTCAAGTGAGACCAAACTAGCGAATGATGCCCTCAATGCCATAGAGGCTCTACCAACTCTTGACCACCTGGACACACTTCCCACCATAACAGAAGTTAAGTGTGCCATAAATGAACTTGCATCTGACAAGGCTCCAGGTAAGGATGGGATTCCAACAGAGGTTATCAGGAGTGGGCAAGACACACTCATTCTACATATCCACCAGCTAATAGAGCTATGCTGGCGAGACGGACAAGTCCCACAGGATTTCAAAGATTCAAGCATCATAACACTGTACAAGAACAAGAGCGATCGGAGCGACTGCAACAACTATAGGGGTATTTCTGTGTATTGTTGGAAAAGTATTTGCCAGAATTGTTCTGGGCAGACTTCAAGTCCTGGGAGATCAAGTCTATCCCGAATCACAGTGTGGCTTTCCACAGAACCGGTCTACCATTGATATGATATTCTCATTACGACAAATGCAAGAAAAATGCCGTGAACAGAATCAACCATTGTTTATTGCCTTCATCGACCTCACAAAGGCATTTGATTTGGTCAGTCGAGAGGGTCTGTTCAAAGCACTAAAGAAGATTGGCTGCCCACCAACTCTTCTGTCCATTGTGGAATCGTTCCACACAAGCATGAAGGGTATAATCAAGTTTGATGGTGCAACTTCTGAAGAGTTTGAAATCAAGAGTGGAGTTAAGCAAGGTTGTGTACTAGCTCCCATCCTCTTTGGAATATACTTTTCACTTCTACTGAAATATGCCTTTCGTGATCAGGATGGTGGTATATACATTCACTCACGCTCAGATGGCGGCCTCTACAACGCTCAGAGATTGAAGGCCAAGACCAAAATTAGGAGGGTACTGATCAGAGAGTTGCTTTTTGCAGATGATGCTGTAGTTACGACCCACTCTGAGGAAGAATTGCAATGTCTACTATCTGCATTCTCCAATTCTTGTTCTAAATTTGGTTTAACATTTAACAAAAAGAAGATACAGATTATGTCACAAGGTGCACATGGGGTACCATCAATCTTTATTGACGACGCCGAACTAGAGATGGTAGACCATTTTACATATCTAGGATCAGTGGTAAATAGCAAATTATCCCTAGATCAGGAAATCAACATCCGGATTGGTAAGGCAGCAACAACAATGAACAGGTTAAGAAAAAGAGTCTGGGAGAACAGGAAGCTTTTTGCCAAAACAAAATTCCTTGTCTATCAAGCCTGTGTCCTTAGTACTCTTCTTTATGGCAGTGAAACCTGGACAACTTACTCACACCAATAGAAACGTTTAAACAGCTTTCATATGCGGTGTCTGCGAAGAATTCTTGATAGTAATTTTTTTTTTTTTTTTTGCGTATCCGTTACGGGACGTTGCAGTCAACACCAGCATTTTCAGCTGCTGTTGATGTACTAGGCAAGTGTTACGTTCAGTAGTTTGCCATTGCTTTCTGAACGACCAGCCCCTATACCTTTTTCGAAAAAAACCAGCACCGCTGTGTTTCGAACCCGGGTATACGGGCTCACAAACCGCGTTCGCAAGCCCTTAGCCACAGAGACCGGCATGGTATTAAGTGACAAGACAAAATCACAAATACTGAAGTATTGGAAAGATAAAGTTGTGTGACAGTTTATTCCATGCTCAGTCTTCGTAGACTTAGATGGATAGGACATCTTAGGCGGATGGATGATGGTAGAATACCAAAGGATATCTTTTTTGGTGAATTACAGATGGGTAAGAGATCTCAGGGTCGGTCTCTACTACGATACAAAGATGTGTGTAAGCGGGACATGATTGATACAGGCATTGATAATGCACATTGGGAGCAAGTCGCCGCTGAACGTGTTGCATGAAGGGCAAACATCAGAAATAGAATAAAGACAAAGGAGAAAATTATTGCCGATAAGTCACACACCGAGCGTGTGAGACGTATGATGGTGCATGATGGTGGAAATGACCACGTGTTCACATGCACTCACTGTGAACGGACATTTACAGCGCGAATTGGCCTTACCAGTCACATTTGCTACCGCCATAGGTAAATGTTATTATGCCTTTTTAAAGCACAAACTATCGTCTGTCAAGACGGCAAGGTGCCAATGAAATGAAATAGGCTGTGACGTGATTATCGCCACCTAGGCTGGTTGTTATTTAACCGGCCTTAGTCAGAGCGAGGAAAGATATCTTCACACCTACTAGGGATTTAACCTTGGGCCAGTATAGCGGTGGGGAGACACCCAATCATGTAACGCGTGTATATTTCAGCAATGTTATCCGACTCCACAATTCCATTGATGAGAAAGGAACAATTTGTCAGGCTGATCTAACTTTCTGTTGTCTCCGTAATTTCATCGGAACCAGATTGTTTGGGGTGGTCAATTCCTAGACAGCAAAAGGAATGTATGCATGTGATGATTGTCTATATACATATCCATACGCCCACACACATCAGAAATCCAGGTATCCGAGGCTGAAAGGTGAAAAGCGACAAACACAAGAATACAAAACTCTTCGATGGTTTTTCAGGTCTGTAATTCAGTATTTCAGGTTAGTTACCATTGCAGTCTGAGCATCTTCCAGTAATTTTGGAGATGTCATAGAGTACTTACCTGAGGTATCCTGATATGCTTATCTACTTTTCTGATGAGACAGAATGTGATTAAGAAAGATTATCCAAGCCATAACACTTGAGGATCTTCATAGGAGGTACTGAACTTTACCATCCTCATGAATGGACCCTGTCACTATATCTACTATCTACCAGATATGAGATGGTACGGAACGTGTCATCCCATCCACTGTTTACAAGGGATGAGACGAGTGGCTGAAAAGCTACTGGACTTAAGTTGGGAATACTAGGAGTTGTAACCTAACCCGTCCGTTAGACATCTCTGGGAGGTCAGACATAGTGGTGTGAGAGGTCAGACATAGTGGTGTGAGAGGTCAGACATAGTCGTGTGAGAGGTCAGACATAGTGGTGTGAGAGGTCAGACATAGTGGTGTGAGAGGTCAGACATAGTGGTGTGAGCTCGAGGGGCTGACCACGGAAGAGAGGGAGACAGTAAATGTATATTGATGCAGTGTGTATTATTCAGGGGTGTGATGGATGTGTACACCTGGCCTGTCCTTGCTTGCAGGAACCCCTTTGCTGTTAACTGGGCGCCATGGCCCTTTGCTGTTGATGAATCCTGTTGGCGGTTGGCTGTCCGCCTTTGCTGTGTGCTGTGGGCTAGTTGCTGGTTGCTGTGGCCTGGTTACGTGGTTGTTGTTGGCTCTTTGCTGGTTGCTGTGGCCTGGTTACGTGGTTGTTGTTGGCTCTTTGCTGGTTGCTGTGGGCTGTTAACCTGAAGTGCGCTGAGAAACCCGTTGTTGTGGGCTTTCAACCTGAAGTGCTCTGAGAAGTCCTTTGCTATGGGCTGTTTGCCTATTGCGGTTGACGAGGGCTGTTTGCTGTTGCTGTTTGGAAGCGCCCCGAAGGCATCACACAGGATCAGGTGACTGTGTCATAACCCTGTGTTTGCAAACTGACATTCAATCATGCATGGACAGAACTCTCGTGGGGTAATGAGATAGTCGACCAGACAACCCTCACCTTGCTAACTGCTCCTGTCTGTTTGTCCGTCTATTGTCTGTCTGTTTGTTAGAGTTCGAATCTCTAATAAAGATTCTAGAGTCGCTTTTATACTATCGTTATCTTATAGTCAGTTAGGTGTCTTTGAGTATTGTTGGTCATCATATGGGTAGAGTCGTCGGGGCACCGCCCAGGTGGCAATTGGTGGAGGGTAGGCGGAAATTAATCAAGAACCCCAACTAAAATATAGTGGCATCTACTGAGATCCGGGCCAGTGTTGTCACACCTTTCTCCATCATATAATTCTCTTATATATTAATCCCATTCTTCATTATAACATCTTCCTCCAATAATATGTTTCCTGTTTTTGATTTCAAACATCCTGAATATATCATTATTGTTCTTCCCGTGAGCTCACTGGTTTGCCTGTGCATATTTTGTGTATCTTTAATAAAATTTAATTATTCTTCTTCTTCTGCGTTCATCCGGAGTGTTTTTCAGATGCAATTGCGGTGTATCTAAGTTAGGCACCCTTGGGCCGAGACCCTTGGGCCAACATATCCGATTTTAGCGTGCGTTTTTTCACCATGTTAGCATTCCTGGGAGACTCGCTTTTGTGGTGCCATCCATTGCCCAGCTGGTCAAGTTAGAACGAACGAAGGCTTCACAGTCATCCCTCAAGGGAAGGTAGGAGCAGTCCATGGCATTGTCCGCCATCCAGGGAGGCTTCCATAATTGCAGAGCCGACACATAGCGCTCTGGTGCCCGTGCTCACCCAAGAAATCGCCACGTCCTGCACATGGCTGCTTTAATTCCTCACTTCCATGTTCATTTCGTTCGCCACAGGCCGTTCCTGCACAAACCAGGAACGGTCAGTCTGCAGACGACTTCCACTCAGCGAGTTTTCGGTTCGGACGTGTACAGACGCTGTGCCCGGAAAACTAGAACGACTAAGCTGTTCCAGTCGCAAAACAAGATAGTCACAGCTGTTCGGCCGGAAAACAATGTAGTCAGAGCTGTTCCTAGCACGAAAGGCATTTCACACGAACGTTTTTTCCGTTGTGCCAGTTTTTATTTGCCACCCTTAGGCCTGCGTATCCGACTTCGGCGGGCGTTTTTTAATCAGGTTAACCGTTCTGGAGGTTTCGAGTGTAAACAATATAAAATGACACAAAGTGGTGCAGCTTTACATAACAGAGTTACGACACATACAGAACGTTGCGACGGTTAGCCTTCATCAGCAAACAAACACATTCACAAACACAACATACAGTCAAGGAGAACTCCTGTGACTACATTAGAAGGTGATGCCAGGACGAGAGGAACAAATGCATGGGAAAATAGAAGCAATGAAGAGAAAATGAGAATTGAGAAAAATGTTAATTGAAAAGAATGTTAGTTGAAGAAAATGTTTAATAGAAAAACTGTTTCTAGAGAAGAAAAAAACTGTATACTCACCTCACGTACGGACCTGTGAATGTCTACGGAAAACTCGGGTGTATTAGTATAACGGTGCTGGATGTTACGGTTCAGTGAGCACATAGAAAGAAGGGGGCGGGGTAGGAGGCGTGTAAAATTGAAGGTAGTATTGACCAAGACCCCATTGTGTTATTTAAGGTCTGGGTGGACTGGTGTGCATGAACACGCGTACAAACATAGACACACTTCAACAGACAAAATGCTAGTTTATGTGGACATATGCACAGTATATGCAAGAAGAGAGAGAGAGAGAGAGAGAGAGAGAGGAGAGCGAGAGAGACAGACAGGGAGAGACAGAGAGAGACAGAGAGAGACAGAGAGAGGAAAAGTGCCTGCGACATACCACATGGGGCATACTGTACCCTACGAAATAGTCAGTATGGTTGCTTGTCATACAACGCGCTTCAGGAGCCCCTCGCCCAGTGCTCGAGTTGTTGGGGCTGTGTAAGATCCAACCACTGGCAATGCACTTGAAGAAGGTATGCACAGAGAAGCCAGATGTAAGGGGAGAGAGAGGGGGAGAGGGAGAGAGAGAGAGAGAGAGAGAGAGAGAGCGAAAGGGAGGGAGAAAGGGGGAGAGAGAGAGGAAGAGAGAGAGGGAGAGAGAGGGAGAGAGAGATAGAGAGAGAGGGAGAGAGAGAGGGGGGAGAGAGAGAGGGAGGGGAGAGGGAGGGAGAGCGAGAGAGAGAGGGAGAGAGAGAGGGAGAGAGAGATAGAGAGAAAGGGAGAGAGGGGGGAGAGGAAGAGAGAGAGGGAGAGAGAGAGGGAGAGAGAGAGGGAGAGAGAGAGGGAGAGAGAGAGGGAGAGAGGGGGGAGGGACATTTTGTTGTGGTGTCGTCCACATCTCTGCTGGTCAAGTTAGAAGGGCCAAGGACTTTACGGTCAGTGCTCAATGGAAGGCAGGGGCAGCCCATGGGCATTCCCCGCTATCCAGGGAGACTTCCATAATTGCAGAGCCGGCACATAGTGCTCTGAGACTGGGCTCACCCGAGGAATCCCCACGTCCTGCTCATTGCTGCTTTAATTCCTCACTTCCGTGTATTGGTCATTTCGTTCGGCCCTGGCCGCTCCCCGCACAGACCAGGAACGGTCAGTCTGCAGACGAATTCCACTCAGCAAGCTTTCGCTTCGGATTTCCACGTAATGGATTCGCTAGCCAAGCGTTCCATTTCGTGTTTATGAGACTTTTCCACATTTTTCTACGCTCACTCAGTGAGCTCTCACATCCAGGGGATATTGACTTAGAAGCGTTCAGTCATATCCCTCAGTGGAAAGCCTTTGAGTATGTGTCTTGACCAAGAGTTAGTGGCATCATGCGCCTGATTCGGTCTTTGACTGCCTATCCTCAGTCTACCTGCAGAGCAGCAGGTTGTGTCTCTCTTGGTCTGGTCCCTATCCCAAGGTTTGTCCGACATGTAGTTGTGCTTCCGTCGACAGAGCTCTTGGGGTCTTTGGGACACACCCCTCTACTACGACAAGGTGGAGACACTTCAGAGGGGAAAGTTAATTCAATTTCTTTGCATTGTTCTTTGAACCAACTTTCTGTTGCATTCACACATTTATCTCTTATTTCTTTATTTATCTTAGCATATCTGTGTTTGTCATTTTTATTTTGTTTCATTTTGTCCATCAGCATTAAGATTTCTTCATTCATCCATTATTCTTAGCTTTTTTGGCATCTCTCCAGTAATATTATTTTTTGCTAGTTTGATGAATGGAGTCCCTTAACATTTCCCATTGTTAATTTATACTCTGTTAGTTAGTTAGTTAGTTAATTAGTTAGTCGACAGATCATCCTCATTGCACATCAAACAATTCAGTCCATAAGTGCTCGGATACCCTCCTCAGCAAATCCCGCAACGTGTAGCGGCTAACGACGCCAGTTCTGTGTTGGTTTATAAATCTTCTTTTGCTTCCTGCGTAGTGTTCTTGTTTGGCCACCCATCTTTTAATTTGCTGCTCTCGCAGTCTGGCCATTTATGTAGATTCACAGTTATCACTTGTTTCTCGCAAAAGTCTTACTTCTCGTAGAGCATTCAGAATGTCGGCCTGGTCCATGGCGCGTCCGTCCTCCACAGTAGCCTCACCTGCGAGCTTGTCAGCCCGCTCATTTCCTTGTACTCCCGCATGCCCTGGCACGAAGATGAAACTAACCTTTGCCAGTCGAGACCGCTCCAAAGGCAGCAACCATTCTCTTCGGATCGACCCCTCCTCTATCCTCTTGATCATGTTCATTGAGTCGCTAAGGAAACAAGCCTTAGTGAATGTCTGTGTCTCGAGCCATGTTATTGCTTTACTTACTGCCATGACTTCCATGGTCAGGCTACTTGTGGTTTCAGTGAAAGCCCCAGAGTCCTCCTTCACAATTCTCCCTCCGGCCCGAGCTGTAAAGGCCCATGAGCTTCTCACATGTCGGACGACCGACCCATCTGTGTAGATGACCGCGTCACCGTCTAGCGAATTCTCGAAAATCAACGCTTGTACTTCAGCCTCAACAGCAGCCGGATTTTCTTGTCTGCATTTTCTATCTAGTTGGATGCAAACTGAAAAGGATGTGCAGAAGTCTGTTGGCACTTGCACCCACTCCTCGCCAGGTTCTAAGTCCTCAAGTGAACACACCTGTTGAAGAATGTCTTCGGCTTGACACATCCACGACCGTCCTCTTTTTAACCTGCTGCCCTTCACCTTCCTAATTTCACTATGCAGTGGATGTTGTGTGTTTGTGTTAATTCTGAGGTAGGCGCGTGCCCTGCAAACTTGTATTCTCTCTTTAATGGTTGGAAAATCAAGAAGGTAGCGCATCGCCCTGGATGCTGTATCTCTTGTACATCCAAGAATAATGCGCATAGCTTCATTCTGTATCCTTTCCATCCTTTCTAAGTGCTTATGGCTGAGAGTCAGGATTGCCATTGCATACTCCAAAACAGACATGACCAACCCCTCGTACAGAAGACATAGATGGCGCTGCTCACAGTTTGCTGTCGCCATTACCCGCATCGCTGCCAAACCCCGCTTGGCCTTTGTTATCGCCTGGTATATGTGCACATTATAAGCAAGGCTTCGATCAAACCGTATTCCCAGGTAATTTATTGCCTGCGTTCTTTCCACCGTCTCTGAACACAGCATTACAGTTGGTGTTGGAGTGTTGACAATATGATTATTCAACGAGAACCAAGTCACTGTTGCCTTTGTTGGGTTGACCATTGCCCCCGCTTCATCACACCAAGTACTTATGCGATTGAGTTCGCTTTGTAGTTCCACAGCAACCTCCTCTCTATCCTTCCCCTGACGATACACTAAAACATCATCGGCATATGACAATGTCCTGCCAGGTCCAGTGATCTGCTCACTGGTGATTCTCACTGTGTATGCGTTGAACAGTACCGGAGATAAAGGTGATCCCTGTGGTAGGCCAGGATATATTGTTGTTGGTTCCGAAGTCCAACTGCCACATCTAAAAACTACTTTCCGTTGGAAGAGGGCTGCAGCGATCCAACTAAGGAGGAATGGACTTACGTTTAGTTCGAGAAGCTGAAACATTAAAAAATCCAGTGGTACTCTGTTGTATGCGTCCTCAAGATCAATTGCTGCAGCAACGGTTTCAGTGCCTGAGTGGAAACCTTCATAGACATCCTGGGCAAAGACTGCTGCATTGGTCCAGGTGTCTCTATTTGGACGGTACCCACCCAGGGTGGGTGGGAAAACACCTTGCCTCTCTAGTTGGCTTGATATTTTCCTGGCAATTACCTTCTCCAGCAGCTTGCCTATTGTATTCTGCATGGTTATAATTCGATATCCCTGAATTTTTTTGTGGTCTTTGTCAGGCTTCGACAAGGGAATCAGATAGCTGTGTAACCATTCCTCCTTGATGCTAGCACTCCCTATACTGTTGTTGTACATGTCTGCTAGTTTCTCTAGCTCATTGTCGGTACACCTTTTTATGTCGTCGTATCTTATGCCATCAGGACCTGGAGCACTGTTGTTTGATCGTCGAAGCACAGCCTTGATTTCTTTCACTGTCACTGTGTCTTCATCCGAAGTGTTCTGGGCATTGCACCTGTCTGAGGTGACCTCCTTGGCCAGATTTCGGCCTCCCATGTCTGTCTGGTTGCTTTGCTCAAGGTAGCGTTCAAAGAGGGCTTTGCCCTTGTCCTCGTCAGTCCTCTGCCAGATGAGGTCAGCACCTTGGAAGTCAGAAATGATCTTATTCTTGACTACACCACTCATGCTTTTATGTAGTCGCCAGAACAATTTCAGTGACTTGTCTGTGCTTACTCTTTGACACACCTCTGCCCATTTTTCGTTTTTAACAACCTTGACCAGTTTTTTGAAGTAGCTTACTTTTGTGTGCATCTCTCTTTCTAAGTGCAAGAAGGGACTAGGATGACCAGCTCTGTTCTTCTTGGCATTTTGCCATCTCCTTACAGCACTACGCTTATCCACCCAAGCCTTCTTATACTCTGTATTTTAGCTATTGCGTTGTACCTATTTTTCACAGTCACTCTGTATTGTTCTTGAATTTCCTTATCTGCTTTCAGAACCTCTTTATTAAGTCTCAAGTTCCTAACCATTTTTCCCCCTCTCTTTAATCTTACTTTTATTTGTCCACGTATTGGTACGTACATGATCACTATTACCGTCAGCACCAGGCATTGTCTTTACATTAATTACTGAATTTCTAAATCTTTTATTAATACGTATGTAGTTGTGTATCACTTTACATATAAACCATGATTAACTCCCTGTCTGGACCCTGATAATATTTATATTGTATTATTTCTACCTGCTCCCTAATCTTTGTCTACATCGCTATCTGAACAGATGTATCATCATTCCACTTGTTAAAGTGAAGCTTCAGTTCATAGCTTTGCTTTCTTATTATGTGTAATGTATCTACTCTAGCAGTGCAAAATCTGCTCATCTCTAGTTGTTTGTAACTAGCATAATTAATTTCTCCATAATGGTCCAGCATAATATTATCCGAGTAACATCATTCCTCTGTAATGTTCACACCTCTGTAGGTCTTTTCTTAGCTTCATCAGATACAACTCTCTCCAGTCTGCTGGTATTTCTTGTTTCCTACATTCTGTTAAATAATCTGTGCAATTCAGATGTCTACGTTAGTTTAAACGATCTCTACTGGAATTCTATCTGGACCAGCAGCTTTCTTATCCTTCAGAAATTCGATAGATTTACTAATCTCTTCTTTAGATGTTGTTTTCGTACTTGATATCCGGCTCCACTTCTGCAAGTATTCAGCTCATTCGTGCAATCAATCTTTTATGATAGTAAAAACTGTCCTGATTTCTATCTTTGATAAGTATATTTCGTTGATTATACTTTCCTGGTATTTCCCTTGTGGTGCTGGTGACAGTTTCCTTGTGTTACTTTAAACGTCTCTGCGATTTCCTTTGGGTGTTGCTATTTCTGTCTCTCTTGCTAGGTCATGTTCATATTGTCTTCTAAAGTATTCTTTACTCCTATCTTAGCTACTGTGTATTTTTATGGCGCCCTAAGATTTTTCCTCTCGTTTTGAAATTATTTAATCATAATTTTTGCTTTTCTGTCATACTATTCTTCCGGGGTGTCCATCATCATCTATACTGTATGTTTACGTTATATTTTGTCAAGAACTTCTGTGTATGATTCACTATACAAGATTTTAGCCTGTCTTTTTATAACCTTATGAATCTTGTAATCGCCTACTCCACGATCACAGTCAACACACGAAGTAACTCACAACACATGAAGTAACTCACAACACATGAAGTAACTCACAACACATGAAGTAACTCACAACACACGAAGTAACTCACAACACATGAAGTAACTCACAACACACGAAGTAACTCACAACACATGAAGTAACTCACAATTTATGAAGTAACTCACAACACACGAAGTAACTCACAACACATGAAGTAACTCACCACACATGAAGTAACTCACAACACATGAAGTAACTCACAACACATGAAGTAACTCACAGCACATGAAGTAACTCACAACACATGAAGTAACTCACAACACATGAAGTAACTCACAACACATGAAGTAACTCACAACACATGAAGTAACTCACAACACATGAAGTAACTCACAACACATGAAGTAACTCACAACACATGAAGTAACTCACAACACATGAAGTAACTCACAACACATGAAGTAACTCATAACACATGAAGTAACTCACAACACATGAAGTAACTCACGATACATGAAGTAACTTAATATCATGCTATTAAACAATCATGTTATGTCCTTATTGAGACGAACTGACTAAGGGAAAAAAAACAACAACCTGAAATTCATCATCTTATTGTAATTAATAAATAATTTATTAACATTTTGAGCTTTTAACAGTGAGCGTGCATGTTATTGTAACAGCTATAACTATTATATGGAGAATGTCAATGACTTGAAACTTCATGTCTAGCAACTTCAGCTCTGTGTTCTTGTCTCGGCCATGCCATGTGGTCAAGCCATTCAGATATTTACTACTCTGCCTTCCCTTTATTCATTTCCCTTCAATCTTTTCAGTTGTCATCAAGTTTTCCAGTACATTCGAGTCCACTTAAGTCGAACTCGGATAACTAGAATTTCGCTTAAGTGGACTTTATTGGCTTGGTTCCGGCCAAGATCCTTCTTTATCTTTGTATAAAAATTCCTGATAAGTCGGATTCGGTTAACTCGAATTTTCGGATTAGTCGAACATAAAAATGAATACCGACTATATAAATGTCTATGTTTAAGTCGAAATGTTCATTTCACACCCCTCCCCCCCCCCTCTCCCCCCCCCCCAAAAAAAAAAAAATTTGTTTCGCGACAGAATGTGTATTTTTAGTCAGCCCGGAGTACAATCTCGCACATAATGTGTTGCTACATGTCAACAGTGGCTGCTAGTGGACGAAAGCTTAAGACTTTGACTTTAAAAAGAAAGATTGAGCTGTTGGAAGAGGTTGAACATAGTGGGAAGAGGAAAGTGGATATAACAAGAGAATTTGGTATTCCAACATCGACACTTTCCGGCATTTTAAAGCATAAAGACAGATACAAACAATTGTTTTTCGAATGTCAAATCGACAGTGATAGGCAGAGAGCTGGAAGAACTGCTGCATGCGATTTTGTTGATGCTGCCCTTTTAAAATGGTTCACTGTGATTAGATTGGCAAGTGTACCAGTAAATGGGCCTTTACTTATTGCGAAAGCAGAAGACTTTGCCCATCTTGGGGGGTCAGACAGACTGGAATTGTAGTGCTGGCTGGTTGGATCGTTTCCAAAACCGACATTTCATCACTTAACAGAATGTGTGTGGAGAGAAACAGTCAGTCGACGAAGCAACGACTCACTCATGGATAGAAGACGTGCTCAGACCTGTTTTAGCTAAATATAATTCTGCGAGCAGTGAGAGCAATGTTACTGACATTTCAGTGGAGCCATTACTTGCTAGATTGTATAAAGAGCTGAAGATTGATCCAGAGGAGTTTGTTAACATTGACAATGATGTTTCTACTAGTGCCACTCTTTCAAGCACTGATATTATAGGGCTATGTATGCCAGTCATTCAACCAACAGACCCTTCCAGCCCTGACTCTGATGATGAGGATGACTGTGGGCTGCAAGCACAACCTGTATCGCAGTCAGATATTTTGGCATCAATTGACAAAATTGACATTTACATGATGCAGAATGGATGTTTAGATGATGCAGTCTCACTATTGTGTGCCTTTAAACAGGCAATGGGAAGATAAATCACAGACTTTTTCTTTAATTAATTTGGAAATTTTCAAAATTAAATATTTCAACATTTCTGATATTGTATTGCTATTTATTTGTTCACTGCCTGTTTCCTAAGTGGTACAATCCTTTTACTCAATGCTACTGCATGGTATTAGTGTAAATTAGAGTAAATGATAAATATGTGTGCAGTCTGGATAAGTAGAATTCCGGATAAGTAGAACAAATTCCTTCGGCCCCTGCGACTTCTACTTATCCAGACTCCACTGTATATTTCTTCTCATAAAATATCCAAATATTGTGACTATCTACGTCTAATTTTCTCATCCGTTTACGGTGTTCATCTACTTCTTGTATGGCGTGCTCATTAGATGTTCTGTCACCCCATGGTATTATATGCATTTTTTTTCAGAAACCATATTTCCACTGACATTAGATGTTTTTCAACTTGTCTGCTCTATGTCCACGTTTCACACTCATACAAAAGTTATACTCGATTATGTCATCTCAATTTAGAGTTACTTATGAGAAACAGGTGGCCTTAGATTAGCATTTAACTCAACTTTGGCTAACGAAGCTTAGAGCCTGGACATTGTACAATCTCTCCCAGTTTATTCCTGAATCGCTGGTTGAGAGAAAAGTACACAATAAAGTTGACTGACGCATTAATTGCGTAGAACAGACATATGGCGTACATGCTTGCCAGGTATGACTCGCGATGGGCACCAGCGTAGGAGAAGCCAGGTACGAAATGTTTACAGTAAACAACCAAAACAAGAGGTGTATTGCAAGAGATGAATATAGCCGAGATACAACATACAACAATTACAAGTCTTGTGTACTTTGGAGACGATGCAAGGTTGATTTGATGGGCGGATGAAATATTTGTGGACTTTTTCTGAAAGTTTGAAGACCGCTTTAGACCAATCACCATGACAACAGTGTTAATGAGGACAGCTAGTTCACAGAATGATGGGAGAATGATGGTGTTGGTTATATTATGACCTGTCTCAACTGTCATTCTGTCTTTGGAGATGAGCACAGTTAGTCTGCTTTTATTGAAGCGGTGGTCGTATGTCCAGTGTAAGGTCAACGTGGAGAAGAGAACTGTGTAACTCAAACCAACCAGTATCCACACTGTTGCCAGAGCTATCAGGGATCTTTTCACGGAGAAGAGAGCCTGCACGTGAAGAGGTATAATGATACACAGACATCTTTCCAAGGACACAAGGACTGTGGTCAGGCTGGACACATCCGAGAACATTGCAATAGTCCAGCAAAGAATGTAGTACTGGACAGACAGATAATCGAAGATGTCCGTTGGCATTAGCATATGTAGGATGCTGAAGATGTTAAACACTAGACAGCTGACCAGAGTCATGAGGTCAGAGATGGACAAGGACAGTAGAGTCAGCGTGACGTTGTTGGTTCTCCAGTCCTGCAGCAGAAATACTGTGATGTTGGTTAGGTTACAGACAACACCAGCCGAGCTGATAACTATGATAATGGGGGTCATATATTCCATTGTTAGGCTGTCCCGAAACCCGTGGTTCCACCCAGTTTCTGTAAACCAAACAAAACATTTAAGCACGAGTGTGACCCAATAACTTCAATTACTTATTACATTGCACATGGATGTTTAACTCTTTATATCAACATTACTCACTATAAAATTTAATAAAATGTTAATTAGCTACACGTGATGGTAGTCTACACTTACCGAGTTTAACTGGACAACCTAATTGAATTTAAGAATAATTATAATAAATTAAATTGGAATATATACTTGAGTTTTCACCCACATACTTTAGTTTTAACCTAGACATTATTCTATTGAACAAACACGTATCAGTAGATACTAAAAAGCACTTTACATCACAATCTTTCTACGAGCTCTATGCTTCAATGCCAAACCTGGACAAGGACAGAAAAAGAAAAGAAAATTACAACAGAAATGAGATTCCAGAGAAGACTATTCAATATATATGCCACGATCCTAGGTTGGTCATGGAGGACGTAGTGCAGACAGTCCAGATCTTCATGCAATTCAGCGTAAAGATCGAGCAAGTTCAAAGGTTCATGTATGATTACTGCAGGGCGAGTCACTGAGTAGGGAACAGCATCTCCTCCTAGCGATCAGTCTGAGTTGAGACACGGCCAAGTGTGGGTCTGGTCTCATGTGTGCAGTGAGCCATGGCCAAATAATGCACCACTCTTTAACACTTAGATTTGTGTTGGGTTTTCTTGATACTTGATTGTGATTTTGAATACTTGGTAGTGTAAATTAGCTGTATTATGTTTCAGGTAACAGAAATTGGAAAACCCCAAATGACTTGAGTTGCTAAGTATTGCGTTGTAAGTGTGTATAGTTCGAGTGTGTTCAGAAGCAACGAGTAACAGTTAAATGTAACTAACTATTTATAATGGTGGTGTTGAATGTATAGTTCAACATCAAGTTCACGGAGTGGAGATCAAAAGAAAGAAGTCATACACGAATATATATATATATATATATATATATATATATATATATATATATATATATATATATATATATATATATATTAAAGCTGTATCAATACAGATCACGTATGACCTGTGACCTTCAATCACTCCCTGGCAGTATAAAGAAGAGATAAAATCAGAAATTACGAAATCGAGACTAAAGTGGGAGTTATAGCAACGCTAGATGTCACCACAAAAGAGCAAGTTAAATGGTTTGGCCATATAATTAGATTATCAGCTAACAGTGTACCACAAAAAGCAATGATGTACAAACCAAATGGGAGCAGAAGAAGTAGCCGTCGACACACATGATGGATAGAGGGAATAGGAGAGTCCATGGAGAATCTCGATACATGAAGCTCATAAACCGGCTCTTTCCCGTTATTTATACTTCATTTCGACATCGCAAGGTACAAGTGGAACAAGATGAGATGACAAAATTCAAGAATAAAGTCTACCTGTCTGGGCAGTACACGATCAGTGGCCATGTATTTGGAACAGTTTGCAGTAACCACACTGTAGTTCAATAATGAAACGCGTGTATTCTACACCCAATTTATGCTATAGGTGTAATAAGCTCGAATATAGTGACGACGGTGAAGCTGTGTTTTTTCGTAGAAGTACGCTGTTGTGTCTTTCTGGGGAGGATGTGCTGTAATTCGTTACCACCTTCGGAATGTTTTCACCAGGAACCACCATGGTGGATGGAATTTTGAGGGCAACCCACAGGTAGTGGTTGGTTATGGTCTCAAATTTTACGACGGTAGGCAGGGGATCTCTTTAACGAGACAATGTCTACGATGACCAGCCAGTATGGTCACTGACAGGAAGGAAAGCAACGGCAGCTGCCTTCTTTAAAGGTGCCTAGTTAATAAAGATTTGTCACATAGAAGGTCACAAAAGGATAGCGACACTGAAATTGGCAATATGGAATGTTCGTACTTTAAACACAGATGGAAGACTGGATAACATCAAACAAGAAATGGGAAAAGAGAATATTTATATCTTAGGAATGTGTGAGACCAGATGGAAAGGGACAGGGATTAAGACAGGAGATGATTATAATATTATATATTTCGGAGGAAAGGCAAAGAGGATATTGGGCAGTATTAGACAGGGTTCTATTGGTAAAGTTAATCGGCAGATATTTTTACATAAAAGTCATTCAGATATATGCCCCGACAGGATTAAGCAGTGAAGATAGTATAGACGAAAGTTATAACGACATGGAGAATGCTTTGAAGAAATGTACACATTCAGAAATAAACATAATAATGGGAGACTGTAATGCTAAAGTAGGGAGTTTTCGTGGCGAAGTGATCAAGAAGTTTAACTCGGGCTACGAAGATTGTGGGTTCGATTCCGGGCCGCGTCGTTCGGTTCACGAGTTAAATTTTTCGGAGACTCCTGTGGGTCGTCGCCAAAGCTACGGAGATCTTGCGTTGCGGAAAGAGACCGAGCCATATGGGATAAAAACCCGGAGCAATGAAGTCGACACTATCAACTTTTAAGTGACTTTTTTTAATGCTAAAGTAGGAAATGAAAGGGATAATTGCACAGTAAGTAATCATGGTTTGGGAGAACGAAATGAGAGAGGATACAGGCTTGTAGAATGGGCAAAAATAAACTGATTGTTAGAAACACCTGGTTCTAGCAAAATCCAAGACGTTAGTGACATGGACAACAGGATTAGAAGCCAGATTGATTACATTCTGACTGGCAGAAGGTTTCGAAATATGTTAACAATCGCACATTTAAAATAAAAAAAACAGTTCCAAATGCAGACTGTTACAATGATCACATGTTGATTATAGGCATTTTAATAGTAAAGGTAAAGAAGGTCAAGTATACATCAGGCAACACTAAATATCTTCTTCTTCTTTGCGTTCATCCGGAGTGTTTTTTCAGATGTGATTGCGGTGTGTCTAAGTCATGCGCCCTTGGGCCGAAACCCGTAAGCCAACACATCCGGCTTTAGAGTGCTGTTTTGACCAGGTAGCATTCCTTGGAGACTCTCACTTTTGCGGTACCGTCCACAACCCAGCTGGCCAAGGTGGAACTGTCGAAGGCTTAACGGTCATCCCTCAAAGGAAGGCAGGGACAGTCCATGGCATTTTCCGCCATCCAGGATGGCTACCATATTTGCTAGGCCGACACATAGCGCCCTGGTGCTGGGCTCCTCGTCACGTCCTGCTCATGGCTGCTTTAATTCCTCACTTCAATATATTGGGCATTTTGTTCGCCCCCGGCCGTTTCCGCACAAACCAGACTGGTCTGCAGTTGGTATCCACTCAGCGAGTTTTCGGTTCGGATATGTGCTTGTCGTTGTGCCCGTCAGAACTGTTCCAGACACGTCGGACATTCGTAAAACTACCTAGTCAGAGCTGATCCGAATAAGAGCGGCATTTAGAAACTATGTAGCTGTTCCTAGCACGAGGGAAGACTAGTTAGAGCTTTTCCGGTCACGAAAGACATTTCACTCGGACGTAATTGCGTAGTGCCAATTTTTATTTTGCCGCCCGTAGGCTGGCACTTCCGTCTTCAGCGGGAATTTTTAATGAGGTTAGCCTTCCTCGGGTTTCGAGGCAAGTTAGACTCTTATTTCGACTTCCACACAGCAAGCTTTTGCTTCGGGCTGCCACGTAATGGATTCGCAAGCCAAGCGTTCCATTTCGTGTCAACGAGACAATTTTCCACCTTTGACTACACTCACTCCATGAGTACGGTTACAGACTTTCATCGGAACGTGCGACCGAGGTGTTTTTCCACCTTTAGTACTCGCTCACGAGTTAGGCTACATGTGCTGCCGGCTCACCACCTTATCTGTGGGCGACAAACGGCCAGGCCCTCTCATCCGGAGATCCATCATATCCCCCAGCTAAAAGCCATCGAACGAGTATCTGCACCAAGCATGTAGCGTGCTCAGCACCTCACCTCAATTTTGATGTAGGTATGTGTCGGCCAGGCTCTCATATCCGAGGGTTTATGGCTTAGAGACCTTCAACCATACCCCTCGGCTGAGAGCCTTAGAGATTGTGTCCGGACTGAGATTATTGGCATCGTTCGCCTGAATTAGACTGCTATCCTCAGTCTGCCAGCAGAGCAGCAGGTTGTGTCTCTCTTAGTCTGGTCCTTATCCCAAGAGCTGTCCAATATGTAGTTAATATCCATCGACATAGCGCTTGGGGTCAGTGGGACACTCAAGCTCCCCCACCACAACAAGGTGGAGACACATCGGGGGAGAAACACTAAATATGGGTATTCCAAACTTTCAAGGCACAGACCTCACATGGAAAAGGTCGGATGCGGATAAAGGTAAGGCCCTTCTTGCACGCTACATAGAACAGACTGACCAGAAAGACGAGCCCGCCAGACAGAGGACCACAACGACACTCTCTCAGTTGTGCGAGAGGGTAGGGACAGACGAAGAATGGATAATCCCAGCTGAGATAATGCGTGCGATGCTCAATAAATCACCTAACACAGCCCTAGGCCCAGACGGCATCCGATATGGTGACCTGCTGGTGATATCAGATGATGACATGGAAGAACTGGCCAGAGAATTCAACACCAGTATCCAGAGGGGTCAGATCAGAGAAGAATGGCTACACAGCTACTTGCTGCCGCTGCCAAAACCGAACAAAGACCATTCCAAGATAAGCGGCTACAGAATCGTTACGATGCAGAACACTGCTGGCAAGTTACTGGAGAAAATTGTAGCACACAGACTTGCTTGTGACTTGGAACACCTCAGCTGCTTCCCGCCCACACTTGGAGGATACAGACGCAACAAAGAGTCATGGCTTAATGCGGCGGTCTTTGCTCAAGATGTTTACGAAGGATTTCAGGTCAGAGAAGAGACATGTGCGGCCGCCATAGACTTAGAGGACGCATATAACAGAGTATCTTTCGAGCACTTGATGCAAACCCTCCTCAGACTGAAAGTGCACCCTCACCTTGTACGATGGATAGCTGCAGTTCTGCTCCAAAGGAAGGTGGTGCTAAGATGCGGGAGTTGGTCTTCAGAGCCGATAACGATATGTCCAGGATTGCCGCAGGGTTCACCACTATCACCAGTACTATTCAACGTGTATACGGTGCCGATCACTGAACAACAGTTGGACGGGAGGGGTAGGACTCTGTCATTTGCTGACGACATCCTCGTGTATAGACAGGGTCGAGATAGACAGGCGGTTGCCAATGATATGCAGGGCGAACTAGATCGAATCTCCTCATGGTGTGCTGATGCCGGTGCCCTTGCCAACCCTGCAAAGGCATCGTTTACGTGGTTCTCCCTAAACAACCATATTGTGAAAACAGACCTGCCGGCAGTAAGAATGGATGGGAGCATTTTGAGTAGAACCCAGTCAATGACATATCTTGGTGTGAGGCTTGATCGTAGCCTGTCCTTCAGAGATCATGTCGATTATGTCATAACGAAGGCTCGAAAAGGTTTGTCAGCAATGAGAGTCATGGAGACTGCCAATATCGAGCAAAGACTGCTAATACTTCTGTTCCAAGGACTGGTGCTTTCACGCATCGAGTATGCCCTGGCCATCCTCACTGTCAGTCCTACACAGACTGGAAAACTTAAACAGGTACAAAACGAGGCCATGCGCATCATTTTGGGCTGCACAAGAGACACCAGCTGTGTAGCAATGAGATACCTACTTGACTTCCCGACAAAGGAACACAGGATCAAGATCTGGAGAGCTCGTGATTACTTAAAAATAAGTGCAGATGAGCAGCACCCTCTGCATGACGCTATATTCAGAGAAAAGGGTGACAGGCTAAAGAGGGGCAAGTCATGGATGGGTGGGGCGGAAGATGTCGTCAGACAGGTCTGCAGTCTTACCAGTATCAACCCCGGCAAGGAATGGGTGCCGGTGCCTCCAGCTTTTAAGTGCACTTTCTCCTGCATTATCACACCCGACAGACGGTGCAGAGAGCAGAACTCTGCCGCTGTCAATGCAGAGGTTAACGCGCTCATCTATGAACACTCAGATAGCCCCGAAGTGCTCATCTATACAGATGGATCTGTTGTAAAGCAGCAGAGAAGTGCGTGGGCATTTACAGCCCGTTCAGCGGGCCGAACCGTTCTAGAATCCAGTGGTGCCCACACTATGACCACAAGCAGTTTGACGATGGAGGTGATGGCAGTTACACAGGCTTTCATATGGCTGGAATCACAGCATTATACCAACGTGTGTGTACTAAGTGATTCAATGAGCATAATTCAGAAGGTCGAAGCTGGATCTGTACGTAGAAAGTGGACTGAGTCGCTGCGGAAGTCTGTTGTCCGTAAAGTCACCTTCATCTTCGTCCCGGGACATGCGGGAGTCAAGGGAAATGAACGAGCTGATAAACTGGCTGGCTCTGCACCCCCTGTAGATGGCCAGCCCATGGATCGTGCCGATGTTATTAACGTCCTCAAAGATATGGCGAGAACAGAGGACTTTGACGTCAGTGAATCTACATCGCTGTCCAGGATGAAAGACTTGGGAGTAAGAATCGGCACGGCCAGGCGCGAGAGGTGCATCAGGAAAACAAGGCGCCTCGTCAACCAACACAGAACTGGCACTATTAGCCACCGGATGCTGATGCATATGCTGGGGGGAGGATCTGAGCACCTATGGACATGTCCGGAGTGCAATGAAGATACCCCAACTGATAACTGATAACTAACTGATAACACTAAATATGATTTGTGTACATTGAAAAATAACAAGGAAATGCAAGACAGTTTTAACATAGAAGTAAAGAACAGATTTGATATATTGTCTGATCAAGAGATCTTATTTGAAGATATTTGTGGACAACCAAAGGGAAATGTTGAAGAATCAAATCACGTTGGCTGCAGAAACAAATATGCCAAAATTAAAGAAAGTAGGTCGTAAGAAATGGGTGACTGAAGAAATTGTACGACTAATGGAAACAATAAGACACAACAAACATATTCCTGACAAATATGAATGGATTCACAGAAAAGTCAGAACATCATGTAAAGGTAAATACTTTCAGTTAAGGGAATTAAGTTTCGTCGTGGTTTGGTTTCGGCTGTTGGCAGTGGCGCTTTATAAATCCTGTGGAGTACCCATTCAGGTGTAAGACATTCTTAAGAGTTTCAAATTTCTCTGTCAGTGTGTCTTGGGTACATATCTTCCTGGCACGGTCAAACAGTAAACATACCAAAAAGAATTCAAGAACTTACTAATAAAAGAACACCTACATCAACAGGCTGCCTGAAAACAAAAGATGGAAAAATCATAATAGAGAAGGATTAGATTTTAGATACTTGGTCAGGGTACGTGAAAGAACTCTATAATGATACATGTGAAGAACAGATGGATATTTCCTATAATAGGAAGGACCACCAATACTGAAGATAGAAGTTCAGCATGGTCTTAGTCAAATAAAACTGGCAAGACCCCGGGTCCATACAACATCACAGCCTAAATTATTAACACCTTAGAAGAGTATGGTATGGATCACGTTAGCAGATTGCTAAACAATATTTATCATACTGGTGATATTCCAGTGATTTATGTAAATCACTGTTATTGCAATTCCGAATATTTCATAAATCTTGAAATGTGATCAACATCAAATAATCAGCATAATGAACCACATCACAAAGATATTACTACGGATCATCATTCAAAGAGACGGGAAGTTAATACAATTTGAAATGAGAGAAGAACAATGAGGGTTCTTAGACGGCAAGGGTACAGTAAATGATGTGTGTATGATGAGAACATTAACTGAACGTTCTATAGAAGTAAACAAAGACCTACACCTTTGCTTTATTGACTACACAAAAGCTTTCGATAAAGTAAGACATGCCAACACTATGATGATGCTTTCAGGTCTACAAATTGATGGTAAAGACATTAGATTTGTAAAAAGCATACATTGGAAACAATAGGCTTCCTTAAAGATTGATAATGAAGTAGGTCAATATTAGCCTATTAAGAGAGGCGTGCGACAGGGAAATGTAATGTCTCTATATCTTTTCTCCCTCTAAAGTGAAAATATTTTCAGAAGTGTAGAAAATATCAGAGGAATCACCATTGGGGACGTAATATCAATATCAATAGATATGCGGATGATACAGTATTTATTGCAGACAATGAAGAGGATCTGCAACATTTATTAGACGCATTTGTTGCACACCGTGAAAAACTAGGGACAGAATTAAATTGTAAGACGACACAAATTATAGTTGTCAATAGGAAGAAGGAAACATCACAATGTAATATACAAGTAAATGGGAATATTCTTAAACAAGTGAATCGGTACTGTTATCTCGGAACAGTCATAACATCTGATGGGAGATGCCTTGAAGAGATTAGAATAAGAATCACCATGGCGAAGGTAAACACATACAGAGCAATAAAAATATGTTATTTTCAACGAGAAAAAGAGTGTTGAAGTGCTACATAGAACCTGCACTTTTGTATGGGTGTGAAGCGTGGACAATGAGCAAAGCTGAAAAACATGTAATGGCTGTGGAATGGCTGTGGATTTCCGATGAACATGCAAAGAATACAACAGACAGAGAGAAAAACAAAAACAAACACTTTGACAAACAAATATAACTTCTGAAATTCATTACCATCAAATTATATTACATGCGACCAATTCAATAATTTTCTTTTCAAACCAACATAGACCAGTTGAAGGCTTCAATACCAAATTCTCTGTGCAGCGTATCTTTACTGTCATCGTTGTGCAAGAATAGATGTTCTCGGAATATTCTTTCCGACATACCGCTAATGACAATAACTGAAGTATTCACTTACCTCAGTAACCTAAAAAAGAAAACACACAAACGCATCTGGGTTAGATCGAATTAGCATCGGATTCTCCGTTGTTCTGCACCAGAGATCTGTGTCAGTAACCTATGTATATAACCAGTGTCTCGCCAAAGGCCACTTTCCATCGGCTCTCAACATCGCTAAAGTGTATCCCCTTCGTGAATCTGGCTCATTAGAAGATGGTCTCCTGAACAATTATAGGCGCATTTCCTTACTATCATCACTATCTAAACAACTAGAAAATCACATCCATAAAGTACAGTATTTAGATCGCATCAAGCTTATAGTTGACAGTCAATCAGGATTTCGACCAAAATATTCTTGCCATACGATCCTAACAAACATGATAGAAAATTGGCACCAAAATATAAACAACGACAGCCTATGTGGAGCGGTGTTTATTGATCTCAGAAAAAACATTTGATATGAAAGGCATATTATTTTAATTTTAAACTAGAAACAATGAAAGTTAGCCCTAATGTAATGACTCTAATAAAATCTTTCTGTCAATCAGAAAGCAAATAGTATCACACAATAAATCTCAAACCAATACCTTCAATATTGGAGTACCGCAAGACTCTATTATTGGCCCTCTATTATACTGTTCAAAAAAAAAGAAACGCATAAATATCCGAGGGTGTGTTTTTATGAGTTTGTAAGTAAAATTTGGTGCTAGGGTATATAAAAACCAGCCTCAAATGTTATTTACAATGTCACATGCACGTGTTGACCTGAATTGCTTTTTTTGTAATCGTTACAATGCAGTGGACACTAGTGTTTATGACAAAATTTTTACCACAGCTCATGATGCTCGCACTTGAAAACAATATTTGGGGTGAACACTATTCACTGACTACGCAACTGAAACCCTATAAAAGGATAACGCTACACAAAACAATTCAGTTCATTTTCAAGCAAACGTCTTTGGCACCTCCATCGATAAATTTAAGGAACATTGTTATTGGCCAACTGTATGCAAGCGAAAGTCAAAGTCAGGTTGCCAGGCATCTAAACGGGCATCAGAGTACCATCAGTCGACTTTTGCCCCGGTTCCAAGCCTCTGTCTCAGTTGAATCACGGCATCGCAGTGAACGACCCAAAGTGGCAATAGCAGCGGTTGATCGCTTTATTCGGCTTCGTCATCTCAGAGACAGGTTTACAACATCTTCCTCAACTGCCCAGACATTGCCTGCAGGACGTCATGTGTCTGATCAAACTCCGGAATAGACCTCTTGACGCTGGACTTCGGGCACAACGACCTTATTGTGGACCTGTCCTTACACGTCACCATCCCCAAAATCGATTTCTTTGGGCTAACCAGCATCGTCCTTGGGCCGCAGACAACCAATGGAGATGTGTCTGGTTTTGTGACAAATCTTTCTTTTTGTTGCAGCGGAGAAGGATCTACCGTGAGTGAAATGAACGTTTTGCCCACAATTGCGGTAATGAAGCTCCACCGCACATTGGTGGGAGTGCTATGGTGTTGGGAATGATCAGTTACAGCGGAAGGAGTCAATTGGTTCACATTTAATGCGCCACGATACGTCAATGAAATTCTTCGACACCATGTCCTTCCACTTTTGGCTACCCAAAGTGCAGTGTTTCATCAGGACAATGTCAGACCCCGTTGTGCACGGTTGACCACGCAGTTCCTGACTGCCAACAACATTCTCACCCTTCTCTGACCATCCTGGTCTTCAAACATGAGTCCGATTGAGCGCCTGTAGGATGAGCAGCATAGACGTGCTTGTCGCCAAGACGTTGCTCCAGCCAATCGTCGTGATCTGTTCCAGGCACTCCAGGAAGAGTCCGCAGCCATCCCACAGGCCCACATCAGACGTCTGATGGCATCCATGTCCAGGAGATGCCAGTCGATAATCGAGGCAAGGGGAGGCCACACACCATACTCACGGGAAAGCCCGCACGCCAAAGATCTCTCGTGACCCAGATTCACAACAGCTGTCAGTTGATTGTCTGAACCCTAAGGTATGCTTTTGTGCAATTTGAATAATTAACTCATTTTTAAAATTTATTGAATATCAAAATTATGGCTATGTATGTGCCTTCGACAGCTAAGCGTTTCTTTCTTATTTTTTTTTTTTTTTTTTTTGGAACAGTATATTTTCTATCTATATTAACGATCTACCTTTGCATCTTTCGTAGTCCTGGGATCTATTTACAGACCACTGTACAGTGTATAACAACTATGGAAACTGTAATTTGCTAGAGTCGTCATTGTAAAAAGAATTAAATAGTGTATTTATGTGGAACTATGCAAACCGTTTGCAAATTAACATCACTAAAGCAAAATCAGCAGGTCCACATTGTTGAATGAATAAGAACGCGTGTTCTTAAAAATCAGGTGTTCTGATGTGGGGATAAGCTGTTCAACCCCTACACTGGACTAAAATGTTGACCTGTCGTGAAAACTGAAAACTCATACAGATATTTACGAGTAGAGATATATCAAAGACACAAGATGCCATCAGCATGCTCATCTCTGTTTAGGCAACAGATTCTACACAGTTGGTAACTACAGCTGCAGACAGCTAATAATGCTTTTCAATTAATTCATACGACTAGTTTAAAGGACAACATCAACATGAGATCCGTGAACCCACCAGTGCTTCAGGTCATTGAATACTCAATGGAGCGCCTCCAAAACAACATAGAACCCAACGTGCAGGTGGCTGAAGAATTACCTGCCTTAGATAACAATAACACCTTAACTATCAATGGACATTCATGTGACTATTATCAGCACTTTCATGAAATAGAACAACCCCTAAAGGCGCTCAATATCACTGTTTGCAAACAGCAAGACCAGCAGTGATTACAGTGCTCTCAACGCTGAAGTCGCGCTCCTGCGAGAGGAAAATTTGCTGCTGAGAAACGCAATTCAAACCTACAGAATGTGTCCTCCACCGATACAACAGAACAAGCGTCTCATTCACAAGCAACTGTTTCATCCTTGGGGAATCTTGAAGCTCAGTCCTACCCAAAGCAGATAACTATTATGAAAATACCTCAACGCGCAGAGAAAGATAAACAATAACAAGGAATTTATCCCATTGATGTCAAAATAAGCAATAGGTTCGAAGTGCTTCAAGAAGTCACCAGAAAACGTACAGTGCTATAACACGCTGCCAACAGACAACATATGCCTACAAGAAACACCGGGGAATCCACATGGAGACATATAGACTACTGAAAATCAACAATGGAAGAAGTGACGGACGAGGAGTACAGTTGCCAAACATATACAGTCAGCACGATTCGATTGTACACATATTATAATCGGTGAATCTTTAACGAAAGGCCTGTATAGAGATCTCATGGCTACTTCAGACAAAGACATCGTTTCCATAATCCCACTCCCTGGGGCTGATGTTGGCAGGCTAACAGACAAGATAAGCAGGTTGGGTGTTAATCCTAACGTCAGAAAGGCAAGCATACACATTGGTATCAACGACACCATGAACAAACAACAGATCATAGTGCCTCAACTGCTAGCACTCATGAACGTGTTACGTCACGCTTTTCCCAACTCGTCTATTTTATTCTCTTCCATCATATCCCCGAGATACGGGTTCCAGCGTCGTCTGGCTGACATAAATAACAACATATTATAGCAACTTTATTCTCACAACAACATATAAACATTTCTTAAACAACAAAGCTTTCTTCGCTTCAAAGGCAAGTGCACTGAAAAAGCGTATGTATAAAAATCAAATACATACGACTACATTGGGCACCAGCTTGCTCGCCAAACATATCAAATTCCCAGAATGGACACAACACACATTATCATCATTCATCATTGGCACTTGCCGTCTTGACAGACGATAGTTTGTGCTTTAAAAAGGCATAATAACTTGTACCTATGGCAGAAGCGAATGTGGCTGATGAGGCCAATTCGCGCTTTAAATGTTCGCTCACAGTGGGTGCATGTGAACACGTGGTCATTTCCACCATCATGCACCATCTTACGTCTCACACGCTCGGTGTGTGACTTATCTGCAATAATTTCCTCCTTTGTCTGTATTCCATTTCTGATCTTTGCCCTCCATGCAACACGTTCAGCGGCGACTTGCTCCCACTGTGCATTATCAATGCCTGTCTCAATCATGTCCCTCTTACACACATCTACACACAACACACAACCAATACAAGTAAGCATAGGACATTCATAATTACTGTACCTCAAAACGCATGCTAGACGACATACTCCCGTCGCATCAATCACCAATAGGCCAGGAGTGCGTAGACCACTCATAACTACTACACCTAAAAACTAAGTCAGATAGGCCAGGAGTGCGTAGACCACTCATAACTACTACACCTAACAACTAAGTCAAATAGGCCAGGAGTGCGTAGACCACTCATAACTACTACACCTAAAAACTAAGTCAGATGGGAGACTTCTACCACACCAAGTCTCTATAATACACCCTCCTTCACATAGGAGGGTGATCATTACGAAGACATGTTCCCTCTTCTCCCCAGCAAGGACCATCTATCAACAACATCTGTGTGCCACTTCAGCCTCCTGCTAGCCACGAATCATAGCCTGTAGTTGGTTGTTGTTACATACCCGTGAAACATAAACCGTATCCCGTTCATTGTCACCCAGAATTGTTACACCTCATGCGTTTTATCCCAACGGCTCTTTGTCAGGCACTCACGATGTCGTTGTACCAACGATCATCACATCATGACATTTATTAGCAATTCAGCACAAAGCTACACTGGATCTCGGTACAACAAAGAGCCTCTCATTGAACGTGTATCTGCATATACGGTTATTGTTTATCTGCTAAAGTAACAGTGGATACGGGACTATAAATATTAACTTGCATAATCCTCTACATTCACTGATCGTATTTAGTTGATATCTTTTATAATCCTTCTTACCGTGTTTTTACTGTAAGTGAGGGGAACTTCACAGCTCTTCTTTATTTATCTGTTTACGTATTTTTATATCTTGTCAGATATATTATTGTTTCTCCAAAATTAGAGTGTGATTGTAATAACTGGCGTACGTTTTAATCATTCTGTGTTTATAAATATTTTGTTAATGTAGATGAAATGTCTAATAAGTATGAACACTGGCTTAGTAAAGTTGGGCTCCGAGTCTGGCATTTAAATATATGCCATCTATTAGGGAAGCTTCCAGAACAATGGATCATGCTAAATCAATATTTCCACATGGTCGGCGTTAGCGAAAACCGATTAAATTGTAACATCTCAGATGATGACATCGATATCAAAGGTTTTAAAGTTATTAGAAGAGATCTTTATCAGAAACAAAGACGGGTATAGCCGTTTATATTTCTAATTCGCTTAACGTCCACCGCAGGCTATATTTTGAAACCTGTGAGAATGAGTATGTATGGCTTGAAGTTAAACTTCAAAATTGCATACCGCTAGTAGTTGGCTATCATTATCGAACCCCAGTGCAGGAAACATCTGGTATGAAAAAGTCACCACCATGATGGATGTAGTCGTTAGTAATGCGAAAGAAATAACACTGTTAGGGGACTTCAACACAAACATTTAAAAATCTAACAAAACATGGGAAAATATAATATAGTCCAACAGTTAGTCAAAATAAAAAAAAAACAGCATCTGCAACACTTATAGATCACATTTATACTACATGTGCTGACAACATAACATAATGTACAGTACCTATTAATGCAACGAGTGGTCACTACCCAGTATGTTGCACGTGGTTGAAAAGAGGTACCAAAACTCCAAAACACAAACGAATAAGTATAAAATATAGAAATTATAAAAATTTCAATCTATGTACCTTTCTACAAGACTTGCTGAATTCAACTTTGGACTATGCTTACTAACTTCCTGACCCAGATGATGCTCTGAACCACTGGATGAAGACATTTATACGTGTATTTAATAAGTATGTTCCGTTTAAGGAAGTTAGAGTTAAAAATTACACTAATCCCCCATGGATCACCCAGGAGGTAGTTGAAATTATGAGAGACCGGGACATGGGGTGCATAACAATTGAGACCTAACCACATATCGTTGTCTGAGAAACAAATTTCAATATGTTATTCGAAAGGAGACGAAACACTACTTTAAGAACTTAATAATCGATCAAACTAATATTAAAGATATATGGAAAGCAATCAATACTTTGGCAAACAAAGTCCTCACAATCATTACCATCAAATCAGGTTACATGTGATCCATTCAGCAGTTGTTTTTTCACTCCGACATGCACCAGTTCAAGGCTGCAATACCACATTCTCCTCATGACATATCTTTATTGTCATCATTTTGTAATAATAAATGCTATAGAGACATTCCCTCCAATATACCGCTATTGACGATCACTGAAGTGTTTACTCATCACATTAACCTAAAAAAATATTTAAAAAAACAATAACTCAACAGGACTAGATGGAATCAGTAATCGGATCCTTAGCTGCGCTGCACCGGTGATCTGCGAGTTACTAACTTTTATATATAATCAATGTCTCACCAAAGGTCACTTCCCAGCAGTCTTTAAAATAGCTAAAATGTATCCTAATTTAAAAGCTGGCTCATTAGACGATGGTCTCATGAGTACCTATAGGCCAATTTCCATACTGTCACCACTGTCCTCACCGCTGCTAGAAAAGCACATTCACAAAACAACACTAGAACACTTAGTTCACCACAAACTAATAGTTGACACTCAGTCAGGGTTTCGGCCAAAATACTCTTGTCATACAGCCCTAACAAACGTGATAGAAAACTGGCATCAAAATATTAACAACAATACTCTATGTGGAATGGTGTTTATGGACATTAGAAAAGCATTCTATATGATAGATCATACTATTTTAATTACAAAATTAGAAACAATGAAAGTAAGCCTTAATACAGTTGTTTTTTTTTTTTTTGTTTTTTTTTTTTTTTGCGTATCCTTTACAGGACTTATCTGTCAACAGCAGCATCTTTCAGCTGTCTGTTGATCTCTTGGCAAGATTACGCTCAGAAGTTTGCCATTGCTTTCTGAGCGGCCGGCTCTGTTATCACGCAAGTCACCAGCGGGGGTCGAACCGCTGCCAGCTCTCGCCCGCTTACGACACTCTGCGTGATAAACGGGATTACGGAGAAAGTGTTGTAACCCCTCGGCCAGAGAGGCCGGCCTTAATATAGTTACATTGATAAAATCCTTTTTATTAGACAAATAACAAGTAGTATCACACAATAACTTGTTATCTCAAACCATTACCATTAATATTGAAGTACCTCAGGGGTCTATACTTAGCCCTCTGTTATTTGTCATTTATATAAATATTTTCCCTTATATCTTTCGTCGTACTGCGATCCATTTGCAAACGACAGCACAGCATATACAAACGCTATTGATCGTAATGTGCCAGAATCGTCCTTGCAACAGAAATTAAATAGTGTAGTTAACTGGGGTTATGCAAACCGCATGCTAATTAACATTTCTAAAACAAAATCTTTGTTAGTAGCAATCAGGCGAAGAATTCACACTCACAAAGAACTCTTCAGATACATTTAGGTAGCACGCATGTAGAAGGTGTAACCGAGCACAAAGCAGTGGGTCTTATCATTGATCAAAATTTAACCTTTAATTCCCATGTTCATGCTCTCGTTAAACAAATAGCCAAAAATTATACCGACTTGCCAAAATTAAAAATTTACTTGATGAAAACACAAGAAAGATATTCTATACTTCCCGTGCACAAACACATTTTTTACTATTGCTCCATAATCTGGGACGGATGCTCCAAATCTATAACAAAACGCCTTTATTCACTCCAGAAAGGGCAGTTCGTTTAATTAGTGGTAAAAGGCTTGCCGAACATTTTAACCTACATAAACGTCTTTAGTTACTGCCACTCAACAAACGCTTACTTTTCAATAAGGTCAATTAATTCAAAAAATTATATTTCAAAACGCTCCATGCTACCTTTGGCTACTATTTAAATATAACGCAAGACATGGCGAACGATTAAACATACTACATGTCCCTAAAAGTAGATTTTGTTGAACTTGAAAACTCGATACAGACATTCACCGATTCTACACAACCCGCAACTACAGCTGTAGACAGCACACCAGCTAACAATGTTCGTAAATTAACTCATACGATGAGTGTACATGACAACATCAACACGAGGCCTGCCAACCCACCAGTGCTCTTGGCCATTGAATACCCAATGGAGCGCATCCAAAACAATATAGAACCCAATGTTGACATTGTTGAAGAAGAACCTGTCTAATAATAATAATAATAATAATAATAATAATAAGTCTTTATTTTCAAAGGGTTAAGAATTGGGCACGCAGGCCCGTCTGACATTCTGCCCTTCTTCTCTATTTCCTCTCATACATTCTTTCATTCAACATCACTTATGAAGCAACTTTTGACAACAAAAGAACATTAAAACGCATGAAAAATAATCAATAACAAATGACTCACTGAAGCAGTGTTTAACATGGGCATTATAAATACCTAAGGAGGGTGTAACGTGCCATACATAAGGGAATGTATTTTGGCTAGTTGTCGTTTGAGATAAGTTACCATTATTGTCTTTTTTGTGTTGTTTGTTATGGGGGCATGTAGTCTGTACTAAGGTAGTGTTCAAACAGGTTGCGAATGTATGTATCATGATTGGTGGTGTCTTTGATTTCTTGTGGAAGATTGTTCCACAACTGAGCGGCAGAGTATGCTAAGCTTGTTTTATATAAGTCTATCCTAGGTTTAGGGACATGAAGTATATTTAGTCGTTCGCTATGTCTAGCGTTATATTTAAACAATGGCCAAAGGTAGCTTGGAGCATTTTGAAATAGGATTTTGTGAATTAGTTTGGTTTTATTAAAAAGCAGGCGCTTGTGGAGTGGCAGTAACCGGAGACGTTTATATAGGTTAGAATTGTCGGTAAGCTTTTCACCATTAATTAAACGCACTGCCCTTTTCTGGAGTGAATATAGGCGTTTTGTTATTGATTTGGAGCATCCATCCCAGACTGTGGAGCAGTAATCAATATGTGTTTGTATATGAGAAGTATAGAATATCTTTCTTGTGTTTTCGTCAAGGAAATTTTTAATTTTGGCAAGTTGGTATACTTTTTTTGGCTATTTGTTTAACTAGAGCATGAACATGTGAGTTAAAAGTTAGATTTTGATCTATGATAACACCCAGTGTCTTGTGCTCGGTGACACTTTCTACAGGCGTGCTGCCAATGTGCAGCTGAAGAGTTCTCTGCGAGTTTAGAGTGTGAAGTCTTTGCCTGGTTCCTATTAACATAGACTTTGTTTTAGTAATGTTAATTTGCATGCGGTTTGCATGACTCCAGTTAACTACACTATTTATTTCCTGTTGCAAGGATAATTCTAGCACATTACGATCAACAGCGTTTGTATATACTGTGCAGTTATCAGCAAATAGATCGCAGGACGACGACAGATTTAATGGAAGATCATTTATATAAATGGCAAATAATAGAGGGCCAAGAATAGACCCCTGAGGTACTCCAATATTAATGGTAATGGCTTGAGATAAAACTTTATTGTGTGATACTACTTGCTTTCTGTCTAATAAGAATGATTTTATTAATGTCACTATATTAAAACTTACTTTCATTGTTTCTAGTTTTTTAATTAGAATAGTATGATCTATCATATCGAATGCTTTCCTAAAGTCTATAAACACCTCTCCACATAGAGTATTGTTGTTAATATTTTGATGCCAGTTTTCTATCATGTTTGTTAGTGCCGTATGGCAAGAATATTTTGGCCGAAATCCTGACTGACTGTCAACTATCAGTTTATGGCGAACTAAGTGATCTAGTGTTGTTTTGTGGATGTGCTTTTCTAGCGGTTTGGATAATGAGGATAATATGGAAATTGGTCTATAATTACTCATGAGACGCTCGTCTAGAGGACCAGCTTTTAAATGAGGATACACTTTAGCGATTTTAAAGGCTGATGGGAAGTGACCTCTGGTTAGACATTGATTATATATAAAAGTTAGTGACTCGCAGATCGCCGGTGCAGCATGGCGAAGGATCCGACTACTAATTCCATCTAGTCCTGATGAGTTATTGTTTTTTAGATTACGGAGATGAGTAAATACTTCAGTTGTCGTCATTAGCGGTATGTTGGAGGAAATGTGTCCATAGCATTTGTTCTCACAGAATGATGATAATAAAGATATGTCATGAGGCGCATCTGGTACTGCAGCCTTCAGTTGGTTTATGTCGGACTGAAAGTATCTACTGAATTGATCACATGTAACCTGATTTGATGGTAATGATTGTGATGATTTGTGTTTGTTTGTCAAGGTATTAATTGCTTTCCATATATCTTTAGTGTTGGTTTTATCTATTACTATGTTCTTAAAATAGTTTTTCTTTTCCTTCCGAATAACATATTGAACTTTGTTTCTCAGACTAAGGTACATAGTTAGATCTCTATTTTTGTGAGCCCTGTCGCGATCTCTCATAAGTTCAACTACCTCCTGTGTGATCCACGGGGGCTTTGTGTGATGTTTAACACGAACTTCCTTAAATGGAACATGTTTATCAAATATACTTAGAAAGGTCTTTAGCCAGTGGTCCAGAGCATCGTCTGGGTCAGGAAGCTGGTAAACATAATCTAGAGATGAGTTGACCAAATCTTGTAAGAAGACGTCTCGATTGAAATTTTTGTAATTTCTATATTTTATGCTTATATGTTTGTGTTTGGGAGTTTTGGTGCCCCTTTTCGACCACGTGCAACATACTGGATAGTGATCGCTCATTGCATTGATAGGTACACTACATTCTGTGATGTTATCAGCACACGTAGTATAAATATGATCTATAAGTGTTGCAGATGATTTAGTGATTCTAGTGGCTTGTTTGACTAACTGTTGGAAATTATATGACTCTATTATGTTTTCCCATGTTTTGTTTGATTTGTTAGCGTCTATGTTGAAGTCACCTAGCAATATTATTTCCCTAGCATTACTAAAGACTACATCCATCATAGTGGTGAATTTTTCATACCAGATATTTCCTGCACTGGGGTTTCGATAAAGATAGCCAACTACTAGCGGTATGCAATTTTGAAGTTTAACCTCTATCCATACACACTCAATCTCACAGGTTTCAAAGTCTAGCCTGCGGTGGGCGTTAAGCGAGTTGGAAATATAAACTGCAATACCCGTCTCTTGTTTCTGATAGGGATCTCTTCTAATGGTTTTAAAACCTCTGATAGCGATGTCATCATCTGAGATGTTGCCATTTAATCGACTTTCGCTAACGCCAAACATGTGAAAATTTTGATTAAGTATAAGTGATAGTTCGGGCAGCTTCCCTAATAGATGGCATATGTTTACATGCCCGATTCTGAGCCCATTATTCCTGAGCCAGTGTTCGTACTTATTAGACATTTCAACAATGCGTAATCACAAGTTTAAAAGCAAAACAAACACACACAAAGTGAATACAACTTACGTCCCTTATTACAAAAACACACTCTAAAGTACAGAGAAACAGTAATATCTCTGTAAATATATAAAAATACGTACACAGATCCGTAAGGAAGAGCAGTGAAGACCCCCTCACTCACCGTGAAAACACAATTAGAATTATTATAAAAGCTATACAGCTAAGTACTATCAATTAATATAAAGTCAAAACCAGTCAATGTTTGTAATAACTTATAACCTAATACGTTACTAGATCAAGTTATAACCAAATATGCAGATAAACGTTTAAGGAGAGGCTCTTTCTTGTACCGAGATCCGGTGTAGCTTTGTCCTAAGTTGCTAGTAAATACCAGGTTGTGTTGGTTGTTGGTATAGCGACATTATAAGTGCTTGACGAAGTGTAGCTGGGCTATACCGTGTGAGGTGCAACCATTCTGGATTACAATTAAATGGGTACTGATGATGTCTCATGGGTATGTAATGACTACCAACTAGAGCCTCTGGTTGGTGGCTAACAGGAGGTTGTGCTGGCACGTCGTTGTTGCTGAGAGTCGGATCCTTTCTGGGGAGAATAGGAATCATATCTTCGTAATTATTACCCTCCTGTGTGAAAGACGACATATTTAACGGACTTGGTGTTGTGGTAGTGTCCCGTCTGGCTTGGATTTCAGGTGCAGTGGTTATTAGTGGTCTGCACACTTCTGTCCTATTGGTACTTGATGTGACGGGAGTATGTCGTCTGGCTTGAGTTTCAGCAGTAGCTAAAAGTGTCCGGCGCGATCCCGTATTGGATGTATGGTATGTCCGTTCTGGATATTTTAAATTCTTGGCGAGAAAACTGGTGCCCAATGTACATAAATGTATTTGATCCTTGTACAGACTCTTTTTTGGTGCACCAGCCTGTGAAGTGAATGATGCTGTATTGTTGATGAATTGTATCTTGTTTTGAGAACAGAACTTCTGCAACATGTTGTTATTTATGTCAGCTAGACGGCGCTGGTGTCCATAACTCGGTGATATGATGGAGGAGAAGAAAATGGATGAGTTAGGAAAAGTGTGACGTAATCCGTTCAAGAGTGCCAGCAGTTGAGACCCTGTGATTTGTTGGTTGTTCATGGTGTCGGTGATGCCAATATGTACGCTTGCCTTTCTGACGCTATGATTTACAGCCAACCTGCTAATCTTGTCTGTTAGCCGGTCTACACCAGCCCCAGGCAGTGGGATTATTGAAACAATGTCTTTGTCTGATGTGGCCATCCTGTCGCTGTATAAACCTTTCATTAAGGATTCGCCTAGTATAATATGTGTACAGTCAGGTCGTGCTGTCTGTACATGTTGGTTGTCAGCACGTCTCGACCGTTGTTTCATCCATTTCCGATTATCAGCAGTCTTTATGTCTCCATGTGGTTCTCCCGATGTATCTTGTTGGCTTGTCTTGCCCGTTTGCAGCATGTTAAAGCACTGTAATTTTTCTGGTGACTTTTCTTGAAGTACTTCAAACCTATTGCTTATTTTGACGTCAATGGGGTAGACTGCTTGTTGTTGTTTATCTTCGTCTGCACATTGAGGTGTTTGTTGTTTTTTATCTTCCTCTGCTCGTTGAGTTGTTTTCATAGTGATTATCTGTTCTGTGTGGGATTGAGCTTTCCCAAGATTTCCCAAGGATGAAGCGGTTGCTTGAGAATTACATGCTTCATCGGTTTGGTTTGTAGAGGACGCATTCTGTAAGATTTAAACTGTATTTCTCAGCAGCAAATTTTCGTCTCGCAGGAGTGCGACTTCTGTCTTGAGAGCATTGTAATCACTGCTTATCTTGTTGTTTGCTTCAATGTTGGTTGAAACAGTGACAATGAGCGCCTTTAGTGATTGTTCTAGTTTCTCAATGCGCTGTTTACAGTCGCACGAATGTCCATTGATAGTTAAGATGCTATTGTTATCTGAGGCAGGTACTTCTTCAACAATGTCAACATTGGGTTCTATGTTGTTTTGGATACGCTCCATTGGGTATTCAATAGCCAAGAGCGCTGGTGGGTTGGCAGGCCTCGTGTTGATGTTGTCATGTACACTCATCGTATGAGTAGATTCGGTGAATGTCTGTGTCGAGTTTTCAAGTTCAACAAAATCTACTTTTAGCCAGGAATTAATGTTTTCATTACTGCCCTGTGTCATGAGTTTATTTTTACTGCGGTACAAATGTATCGTAATCACTGGCGTCGTAATCAGATCCTCAACGTGGGCCCTGTGCTTATCTTGCCTGTGTTCAATTAGTTCAAGCCTGTAGTAGTTGAGTAGGCAAGTTCGGAATGCCTCATAATAGAGTGTGTTGTTGAAGGAAATAGTAACACACTGTCCTGAGTTGGTGTGTTTGACGACTAGGCCGTTGGGATTTATGCACTTGGATAGCTTATTCTTCACGGCCCTCTCTTTGTTTAGAGTGTAAGTTTTATTGACAGCCGATCGTAAACCTGAGCGAGTCCTTTCACCATTCACTTCCAATACGGAGCACTCTCCTTCCCCTGACATTATTGCATAATATTACGACTAACTAAACTTGAAGAACGCAGCAATCGCATTGTTATCTAGCCACGCCGCGGGCAATTTGAGGTCCCGTGGTTGTATCTGACAGGCCTCGTGCACTTGATTGGTTGAAATTTAATAGTGTTCAATTATCACTCGAAATGAATATTAGATATAACCCACATTTTTGAGATAATAAACACTTGTATTAATCTAAAAACTATTTCACCACATCCTCAGAATCACAACGAGCACATTGATATAAAAATCCATGATAGGTGATTCAGCTTGCAGTAATAATAATCCGAGAAGTAAGAGATACAAAAACACGTCTTCACTCTCCGGAGAGCCCCTGCGAGATAACAATAGCATCTTAACTATCAGTAGACATTCGTGCGACTGTAAACAGCGCATTGAGGAACTAGAAAAATCACTAATGGCGCTCTTTGTCACTGTTTCAACCAACATTCAAGCAAACAACAAGATAAGCAGTGATTACAATGCTCTCAAGACAGAAGTCGCACTCCTGCGAGATGTAAATTTGCTGCTGAGAAATACAGTTCAAATCTTACAGAATGTGTACTCTACCGACCAAACTGAAGAAGCATGTAATTCCCAAGCAACCGCTTCATCCTTGAGAAATCTTGGGAAAGCTCAATCCCACCCAAAACAGATAACCACTATGAAAACACCTCAACGCGCAGAGGAAGATAAACAACAATAAACACCTCAATGCGCAGACGAAGATAACCAACAACAAGCAGTCTACCCCATTGACGTCAAAATAAGCAATAGGTTCGAAGTACTTCAAGCAAAGTCACCAGAAAACGTACAGTACTTTAACATGCTGCCAACAGGCAAGACAAGCCTACAAGATACATCGGGGGGACCACATGGAGACATAAAGACTGCTGATAATCGGAAATGGATGAAACAACGGGCGAGACGTGCTGACAACCAACATGTACAGACAGCACAACCTGACTGTACACACATTATACTAGGCGATTCCTTAATGAAAGGTTTATAAGCGACAGGATGGCCACTTCAGACAAAGACGTTGTTTCAATAATCCCACTGCCTGGGGCTGGTGTAGACCGGCTAACAGACAAGATTATCAGGTTGGCTGTTAATCATAGTGTTAGAAGGGCAAGCGTACATATTGGTATCACCGACACCATGAACAACCAACAAATCACAGGGTCTCAACTGCTGGCACTCTTGAACGGATTACTTCACACTTTTCTTAACTCATTCACTTTCTTCTCCTCCATCATATCACCGAGTTATGGACACCAGCGCCGTCTAGCGGACATAAATAACAAAATTGTGCAGAAGTTCTGTTCTCAAAACAAGATACAATTCATCAACAACACACCATCATTCACTTCACAGGCTGGTGCACTAAAAAAAAGAGTCTTTATAAGGATCAAATACATTTGTCTACATTGGGAACCAGTTTTCTCGCCAAGAATATCAAATATTCAGAACGGACACACCATACATCCAATACGGGACACTTTTAGCTACTCCTGAAACTCAAGCCAGACGACATACTCCCGTCAGATTAAGTACCAATAGGCCAGAAGTGTGCAGACCACTCATAACCACTGCACCTGAAATCCAAGCCAGACGGGACACTACCACCATACCAAGTCCGTTAAATACGTCGTCTTTCACACAGGAGGGTAATAATTACGAAGATATTTTTCCTATTCTCCCCAGAAAGGATCCGACTCTCAGCAATAACGACGTGCCACCACAACCTCCTGTTAGCGCCAACCAGAGGCTCTAGTTGGTAGTCATTACATACCCATGAGACATCATCAGTACCCATTTCATTGTAGCCCAGAATGGTTGCACCTCACACGGTATAGCCCAGCTACACTTCGTCAAGCACTTATAATGTCGCTATACCAATAACCAACACAACCTGGTATATACTAGCAACTTAGCATAAAGCTACACCGGATCTCGGTACAAGAAAGAGCCTCTCCTGGAACGTTTATCTGCATATTTGGTTATTACTTGATCTAGTAACGTATTAGGTTATAAGTAACTACAAACATTGACTTGTTTAGACTTTATATTAATTGATAGTACTTAGCTGTATAGCTTTTATAATACTTTTAATTGTGTTTTTACTGTGAGTGAGGGGGTCTTCACTGCTCTTCCTATTTCCCGTGTGGGATACTCCGCTTTAAACAGAGGCATTGACTTGTATAGTTATTTATTAATTCTTTTGGATAACAGTTGGTTACTTAGCTTGTGAAGTAGTTTTTTTCAGGTTAATTATTTGTTGTATGTTCTTTAATTCGTTTTGTTCCGTGTTTGCATTATATTCGTTGGTCTAATTAGTTATATCGTTATAATATTGTCATTTACATATCGATTTGTATTACTGATATTTTGTAAGTTAATGTAATTGTGATTTTTTATGATCTTGTATTTTTGCTTAACTTTGACTACTTTACACTTTCTTCATGGATGAAATGTCTGAGAAGTGGCAACACTGGCTCAATAAGTCAGGAATACGCCTTGGACACTTAAACATTTGCAGCTTATTTAACAAGCTAACAGAGTTATCTTCTATTCTTAATCAAAATTTTCATTTATTCGGCCTTAGTGAAAGTAGGCTTAATGATAACATTTCAGACGAGGACATCTCTGTTAAAGGGTACAAAGTTTTTAGAAGGGATCCCTGTAGGAAACAAGAGACAGGCATAGTAGCCTATGTTTCTAATTTACTAAATGCTCACCGTAGGCTAGACTTTGAAACTTGCGAAATAGAATGTATTTGGTTAGAACTAAATCTTCAAAACCGCACACCCCTGATAATTGGCTACCTCTATCGAAACCCCAGTGCTGGACACGTCTGGTACGAAAACTTCACTACCATGATGGATGTGGGTTTCGCTTCCGGGAAGAAAATTATACTACTCGGAGACTTTAACATTGACACCAACAAATCCAACATAATATGGGGAAATATAATTGCATCATACAATTTCCAACAAATAGTACAACAAGCTACTAGAGTAACATAGTCATCTTCAACAGTCATAGATCACATTTATGTAACTTGCTCAGACAACATCATAGAATGCAGCGTACCCAATTGTGCAATGAGCGATCACTACCCAATATGCTGCACGTGGTCTAAACAAGGAATTAAAACTCCTAAACATAAACACATAAGTGTAAAATATAGAAGTTACAAACATTTCAACCAAAACGCATTTTTACAGGACTTGCTCAGTTCACCTCTAGACAATGTTTATCTGCTTCCTGGCCCGGATGGTGCTCTGGAATTCTGGATGAAAACCTTTATTGATGTTTTTGATAGACATGTGCCAATCAAGGAAGTTCGAGTAAAACACCACGTCAAGCCACCTTGGATCACCCAGGAAATACTTGAAATTATGAGAGACAGAGATAAAGCACATAAAAAGCGGGATCTCAGCTCATACCGTACTCTTAGAAACAAAGTTCAATATACCATACGACGGGAAAAGAAATATTACTTTAAGAACTTAGTCATGGATAAAACAAATAGTAAGGATATATGGAAGGCAATTAACACCTTGACAAACAAATATAACTTCCAAAATTCTTTACCATCAAATCATATTACATGCGACCAATTCAGTAATTTTTTTCAAACTGACATAGACCAGCTGAAGGCTTCAATACCTAATTCTCCTTGCAACTTATCTTTACTGTCATCGTTTTGCGAGAATAGATGCTCCCGCGATACTCTTTCCGACATACCGCTAATGACAATCACTGAAGTATTCACTTGCCTCAGTAACTTAAAAAACACATCATCATCTGGGTTAGGTGGAATCAGCAACCGGATTCTCCGTTGTGTTGCGCCAGTGATCTGTATATCACTAACCTATGAATATAATCAGTGTCTCACCAAAGGCCACTTTCCATCAGCTCTCAAAATCGCTAAAGTGTACCCTCTTCTTAAATCTGGTTCATTGGACAATAGTCTCCCGAACAATTACAGACCCATTTCCTTACTATCATCACTATCTAAGCCACTAGAAAAACACATCCATAAAGTAACATTACAGTATTTAGTTCGCAACAAGCTTATTGTTGACAGCCAATCAGGATTTCGACCAAAATATTCTTGCCATACGGCCCTAACAAACATGATAGAAAATTGGCACCAGAATATAAACAACAACAGTCTATGTGAAACTGTGTTTATTGATTTCAAGAAAGCATTTGATATGATAGACCATGTTATTTTAATTTTAAAAAACTTGAGACAATGAAAATTGGCCCTAATGTAGTCACTCTAATATCATCCTTTCTATCAAACAGAAAGCAAGTAGTATCACATAATAAATCTCTGTCTCAAACCACTGACTTCAATATTGGAGTACCTCAATGCTCTATTCTTGGCCCTCTATTATTTGCCATATATATTAATGATCTACCTTTGCATCTTTCGTCGTCCTGCGATCTATTTTCAGACGACTGTACAGTGTACACAAACGCTGAAAATTGTATTTTACTGGAGTCGTCTTTACAACAAGAATTAAATAATTTAGTTAGATGGAGCTATTCAAACCGTATGATAATTAACATCACTAAAACAAAATCTATGTTATTAACAACCAGACAAAGACTTCAAACTCTAAGCTCACACAGATCACTTCAACTTCACATCGATAACATGCCAGTAGAAAGTGTAATTGAGCACAAGACATTAGGCCTAATTATTGATAGAAACCTAACATTTAATTCCCACGTTCAAGCGCTCATTAAACAAACAGCGAAAAAAGTCTACCAACTCGCCAAAATTAAAAACTTCCTTGATGAGGACACAAGGAAACTATACTATACTTCTCATATACATACACACTTTGACTATTGCTCTACAATCTGGGACGGTTGTTCTAATTCAAACACCAAGCGACTTTACTCACTCCAGAAACGGGCCATGAGTCTAATTTATAGCAAACATTTATCTGACAATCCTAGCCTGTATAAACGCCTACAGTTACTACCACTCCGCAAACGCCTGATTTTCAATAAAGCTAAACTAATTAACAAAATCCTGCATCGGAATGCCCCAAATTACCTTTGGCCATTGTTTAAATATAATGCTAGACACAGTAAACGTTTAAATATATTACACATTCCGAGGCCTAGGATTGACTTACACAAAACAAGCTTAACGTACTCTGCAGCTCAGCTGTGGAACAATCTTCCACAAGAAATCAAAGACATCACCAATCCCTATTCATATAATCGTAAACTATTCGAACACTATCTCAGTACGGATTACTTTCCCCCTTAATAATAGAGATAATAATAATAATAACAAAACCCTAGTATAACAGCCAGTCCCCTTTTGGTAGGCCAGTATATTCCGCATGGCTAATAACAAGTGTCAGACCATTATCTAATATTACTGTGTCGTGTAGTTTTGATGTTCGCATTTTGCCCATGCCTTTATAATGCATATCATTTATATTGTTGCTATTCTCTGTTAGCCTTGAATGATGTGTGAATGAAATAATGTATGAAAGAGAGTGATAGAAGGACAGAATGTTAGACGGGCCTGCGTGCCCAATTCTTAACCCTTTGAAAATAAAGTTTGTTCGTTCGTTCGTTCGTTCGTTCTATCTGTCAGTCTGTCTGTCTATATATCTATCTCGCACTATCCATCTTTCTTTCTACTCATCTTCCCTTTCATCCACCTACTTGTCTGTCTGTCTGTCTGTCTGCTTGCCTGTTTGTCTATTTGTCTGTCTCTCTGTCTGTCTGTGTATCTATTACTCACTATCCATCTATCTTTCTATCTTTCTACCCATCTACCCTCTCACCCACCTACCTACCAGGTCAGCTGTCTGTGTCCCTGCCTGTTCAACATACCGTTAAATACACAATTATCTCCTTAACTTGCCGGCTTCCATTCAAAGACACGTGATGTAATTGTTGTATATACGACAATGTGTTATTTATTGAACTGTCTGTGCTCTTACCAACTAACACAATGTTTTCTTACTATTAGAAAAACATACATCAATGCATGTACGAGGGGAAATACCGTATACCCTATAATTATACTTTAGATCAATATGTGCGGTAAAACTCGAATTTAATAGATTTTTATATTACATACAGTTATAATTATCCGTCATTATTTGTGACGTTGCAAGGGTAAATGCCGTCCTGTAACGACAAACTATGTGTATCAATATAACATAATGTAACGTAACATTGTTGCAATGTGAGGGTCAGTTGTAATTTCTGGCTTTGTACATTCTGTTGGTCGTATATCTTAATCTGTATCGCTGAAAGTTCGTGTCTATTGATCACATGTTTTCACGATAGCTTGTGTGACTCAGTGTAGTTATTTAATTACAGTCGAGCAATAGAATTAAATTGTAAGAAGACAGAGATTATTGTCGTATCTAAGAAGAAAGAAATACCACAATGTAATATATGAGCACATGTGAATATTCTTAAACAAGTGAACCGGTACAACTATTTCGGTACAGTCATAACATCTGATGGGAGGTGCCTTGAAGGTGTGGCGAAGTGGTCAAGCCGTTTGACTCGTGTTCCGAAGGTTGTTGGTTCGATTCCGGGCCGCGCCCTTCGGTTTACGAGTTAAATGTTTCGGAGACTCCTGTGGGTCGTCGCTAAAAGCTACGGAGTTCGTGCTTTGTGCGACGCTTTCTGTGCTACGAAAAGAGACCGAGCAATATGGGATAAAACCCGGTGCAATGAAGTCGACCCTGTCGACTTTTAAGGGACTTGTTTAGGTTAGAACAGGAAATCGCTCAGGCGAAGGCAGCCATTTGCAAGATGGACAACGTGTTGATCAATAAAAGGATTTCAATTGCACGCAGAAAAATAGTGTTGAAGTGCTACAAATAACCTGTACGTTTGTATGGATGTGAAATGTGGACAATGAGCACACACGGTAAAATAACATATAATGGTTGTGGGAAAAGTGGTTTGTGAGGAAAATGCAAATAATACCATGGCCATACAGTAAAATTAATGAGCCTGTCCTACAAGAAGCAATTGAAAACCGTAAACAGAATAGAGAAATTGTACGTAGAAAGTCAATATGTTTTGGGCACGTTATGAGAATGTATAAATTGGAATACTTGGTGACAATTGGCAAGATTCGGGTGGGCGGGGGAGAGGGGAAAGAGTGAAGACAGAGAAATAGATATATGGATGCCTTGACCAAAGGGCAAGGTTGGGACAAGAACACGGAGCTGATCCACGACTCTGGTGATCGTGTGAGGTGGTTAAACATGACCACCTACGATTATCGATATGATGCATGCTTTTGATGAGAGTAACAATATTGGGAGCAGAGGAAGCTTGGGTGATACGTTGTAGTTATTTTAGTACAGTAGCGCAACTATGACTGAGCTACCATATGACAGTCAACTATTTTAATTCGTGACCCGAGCAATGCTTTCGATTTTCTTCTCATTTATGTCGCCAAGAATATGGAGAAGAGGCATTTTGGAATAATTCCATGATGTAGTACCACTGTGAGATGTAGTACCACTGTGAGATGTAGTACCACTGTGAGATGTAATACTACTGTGAGATGTAGTACCACTGTGAGATTTAGTACCACTGTGACATGTAGTACTACTGTGAGATATAGTACCACTGTGAGATGTAGTACCACATGAGATGTAGTACCACTGGGCGATGTAGTACCACTGTGAGATGTAGTACCGCAGTGAGATGTAGTACCACTTCGAGATGTAGTACCACTGTGAGGTGTTGTACCACTGTGAGATGTAGTACCACTTCGAGATGTAGTACAACATGAGATGTAGTACCACTGTGAGATGTAGTACCACTGTGAGATGTAGTACCACTGTGAGATATAGTACCACTGTGAGATGTAGTACCACTTCGAGATCTTGGCCACTGTGAGATATAGAAACACTGTGAGATGTAGTCATTGGCACCATGCGCCTTGCCGTCTTGACAGACGATAGTTTGTGCTTTAAAAAGGCATAATAACTTTTACTTATGGCGATAGCGAATGTGACTGATAAGGCTAATTCGCGCTGTAAATGTCCGTTCACAGTGGGTACATGTGAACACGTGGTCATTTACACAATCATGCACCATCTTACGTCTCACACGCTCGGTGTGTGACTTATCTGCAATAATTTTCTCCTTTGTCTTTATTCCATTTCTGATCTTTGCCCTCCATGCAACACGTTCAGCGGCGACTTGCCCCCACTGTGCATTATCAATGCCTGTATCAATCATGTCCCGCTTACACACATCTTTGTATCGTAGTAGAGACCGACCCTGAGATCTCTTACCCATCTGTAATTCACCAAAAAAGATGTCCTTTGGTATTCTACCATCATCCATCCTCCTAAGATGTCCTATCCATCTAAGTCTACGAAGACTGAGCATGGAATAAACCGTCACACAACCTGATCTTTCCAATACTTCAGTATTTGTCGCAGACACCGCATATGAACGCTGTTTAAACGTTTCTCTTGGTGTGAGTAAGTTGTCCAGGTTTTACTGCCATAAAGAAGAGTACTAAGGACACAGGCTTGATAGACAAGGGCTTTTGTTTTGGCAGTAAGCTTCCTGTTCTCCCACACTCTTTTTCTTAACCTGTTCATTGTTGTTGCCTTACCAATCCGGATGTTGATTTCCTGATCGAGGGATAATTTGCTATTTACCACTGATCCTAGATATGTAAAATGGTCTACCATCTCTAGTTCGGCGTCGTCGATAAAGATTGATGGTACCCCATGCGCACCTTGTGACATAATCTGTGTCTTCTTTTTGCTAATTGATAAACCAAATTCAGAACAAGCATTAGAGAATGCAGATAGTAGACATTGCAATTCTTCCTCAGAGTGGGTCGTAACTGCAGCATCATCTGCAAAAAGCAACTCTCTGACCAGTACCCTCCTAATTTTGGTCTTGGCCTTCAATCTCTGAGCATTGTTGAGGCCGCCATCTGAGCGTGAGTGAATGTATATACCACCATCCTGATCACGAAAGGCATATTTCAGTAGAAGTGAAAAGTATATTCCAAAGAGAGTGGGAGCTAGTACACAACCTTGCTGAACTCCACTCTTGATTTCAAACTCTTCAGAAGTTGCACCATCAAACTTGATTATACCCTTCATGCCTGTGTGGAACGATTCTACAATGGACAGGAGAGTTGGTGGGCAGCCAATCTTCTTTAGTGCCTTGAACAGACCCTCACGACTGACCAAATCAAATGCCATTGTGAGGTCGATGAAGGCAATAAACAGTGGTTGATTCTGTTCACGGCATTTTTCTTGCATGTGTCGCAATGAGAATATCATATCAATGGTAGACCTGTTCTGTCGGAAGCCACACTGTGATTCGGGGTAGACTTGATCTCCTAGGACTTGAAGTCTGCGCAGAACAATTCTGGCAAATACTTTTCCAACAATACACAGAAGTGAGATACCCCTATAGTTGTTGCAGTCGCTCCGATCACCCTTGTTCTTGTACAGTGATATGATGCTTACATCTTTGAAATCCTATGGGACTTCTCCTTCTCGCCAGCATAGCTCTATTAGCTGGTGGATCTGTAGAGTGAGTGTGTCTTTCCCACTCCTGATAACCTCTATTAGAATCCCATTCTTACCTGGAGCCTTGCCAGATGCAAGTTCATTTATAGCACACTTAACTTCTGTTATGGTGGGAAATGTGTCCAGGTGGTCAAGAGTTGGTAGAGCCTCTATGGCTTTGAGGGCATCATCCGCTAGTTTGGTCTCACTTGAGTAAAGCTCCAAATAGTGCTCTACCCATCTGTCTAACTGCTGTTTCTTATCAGTTATGATTTCTCCAGTCAAGGTTTTCAATGGTGCACTTCTTTTGATCACTGGACCACAGGCTTTCTTTATTCCTTCATACATGCTTCTTATGTTTCCCTTATCACTTGCGATTTGAATGGACTCACATAACTTGATCCAATAATCATTTGCACACTGCCTGGCAGCCTTTTGCACATCCTTCCTAGCTTGCTTTAGCTCACTCAGAGTGTTACGCGTTGGTCTTTCCTTGTTTCTTAAGAGAGCTTTCTTCTTCTTATCAATCAAATGCTGCAGAGTCTCGCTGTTTGCCGCAAACCAGTCCTGCCTCTTATGATCCACAGTGCCGTAAACCCCTACGGCAGCTTTATAAAGAGTTTCCTTAAGTTGACCCCACTTTTCATTTACTGTACAATTTTCTGGTGTATCAGTGAAAGCGTCTTCAAGTTGCTGATGAAACTGAAAGCACTTTTCAGGATCGTGAGTGTTAATAATATTAATCCTGGGGTTAGATTTGTGTTTAGCTGTGTAGATTCTCTTTGGTCTCAGTCTAACCCTTGCAACAACCAAAGAGTGATCTGTATCACAGTCAGCACTGTGGTAACTTCGAGTCAATGATATATGGTTCAGATGTTGTCTCCGTGTGATAATGAAGTCCAGCTGGTGCAAATGGCCGGATCTTGGATGTTTCCATGTGACCTTATGCACCTCTTTTGTTTTAAAAAAGGAGTTTGTAATGCATAGGTCATTTCTGGTGCAATGCTCCAGCAGCCTTTCCCCATTTTCATTCATGCGACCGATGTTGTATTTTCCCAGGCACACTGGCCATGAACTCTAGTCCTTGCCCACACGAGCATTGAAATCACCGAGCATATAAATGTAGTCAGATTTTGGAACTGCCTTGATCACGGAGTCTAACTCCTCATAGAACGAATCCTTCACGTCTTCAGAGGATTCGAATGTCGGTGCATATGGAGTAATAATGGTGGCAAAACCACAAGAGGTTGCCAAGCGCAGGGATAATAGTCTTTCATTTCCTCCTGCTGGAATTTCAATCATTCCCAGTAGCGAATTCTTCACTGCAAAGACCACACCGTGTTGTCTTTTTTCTGCCTGTCCTCTACCCTTCAAAAAAAAAAGGTGTAATTGTTTTCCCCGAGTTACCCTTCCTCAGCGAGGCGAGTCTCCTGCAGGCCAGCAATATCAATGTTAAGACGATTGAGTTCGGCATCAATCACACCCGTTTTTCTCACATCGTTAATATTGGTCAAGTCAGTGGAAAATCCTGGACACATGATTCTCACGTTTAGGTTGCAAGCCGTAGCTTGAGGTTTCTATTTTTCTTTTTATTAGTACCTGGTGCATCGGTTTTACAGCCTGCGAGTCAGATTTTGTCCTAGCCCCAAGCACCCATTGAAGCAGGCAGGCTGTGGCGGATCAGCACCCAATTGGCCGGGGGTTGCCCAGCTTGAGGCGGGTGGTAGTTGATCAGTGACACCTGTAGGTGTCTCCCACCGTCAGAGGCAACGCGTGGCGCCCCATGTCTACGCCAACTGACAGGGACTTATAACCCCTAACAGTTACCTCTCGCTTTGATTCCGAGAACGGTTAAGATCAGGGATGCCTCTCCATAGCACAAAGAATGGGCTAAAATATAGAGATCATGTGTTGCCCATGCAGCGTGATACCTCTCTTGGCCTGCCTAGTTCACTCCAGAGGAAAGATAACACCTCTACATCTGGAACAAGACAAGCTGCAGAATCTGCCGGATCAGCAAAGCAATGCTCTAACTCTCCGCCTGTCGGAGCTTCGATCCTAGACCAGCCGCCAACAAAGGCTTAGGGCCTGGTCTGCCCTGCCATGACACTTTGTCTTTAGGTTGCATTTCCTCGCACCAGGGTAAAGCTTGTACCCTCCCAATTGCGCTCTTACGCTTGAAGCCGTTGGCACAATGTGGGGTGTCGGGTTTGGTAAGCGCCGCCCAAAGTTCGGCGCTAACAGAAAGCAGGTAGTACCGTCTACTGTTATACGGTAGCTCAGTGTCAGGGTCTTAAACTTGGCTCGCTAACCTAACACATGTGAGACAGTACAAGTACAACGTGATTTGACGTAAGACTCAACGACACACCGTTCAATGGATTTATTCACAGATTAAATACATTACGATGATCACAACAATATATACTTGATACTTCAAAACACTTACATCCACAATACAGCTCACAAGTCTAACTCTCAAGATGTCCAGACACTCGACTTTCAAGCACAGAAAACCACACAATGCCTTTCTCTCATCATGCGTCCGTCCAAGTCCGTGTCCCAGAGCTGTCTGCCGCTAGTTAGCAACTTGCCTGCCGCCTCAGGTGGCTTCACGAGGCATGCGTGCGTCTAGCGTCGTCCTGGCCTGACCGCTGGTCGTTCGTCAGCCAGCAATCTTGCAGGCCGGTAACTACTACTCGCCTGGCGGCGTAACGAAGTTGCTGCATCCCTGCTGGGAGCTAAGTCGCCTGGCGGGCGTAACGATGTCACTGCATCACTGTACCCTTTCTGGACTCTGACACGCTCCCCCGGCAAATTCATGAAAGATGTCATCTTTCATGTATAATATATGTACATACTGGGTTAATATTCTAACCTTGTCAGAGTCTACCCTTCTGTTGTTATATACATTGGTATCAAAATACAAATAAATACACATATGCCATAGAAATATATAAGCAATGGAAGTTGCATTCAACGACATGTGGTGTTCAACCTTTAACACATGTCAGGTTTCATCCTCTCGATGGCTGATTACCTCAATTGCATTAATGACCCAGTCAGATCGGTAGTATCAGCTTCACGCATCTACCTCGCAGCTTACAAAAAAAACGTAATAATATGGTTCTTGAAACAAAAACCATCTAGCTAGACCGAAATACGACCTTATATAAGTCGCATAAAACGCTCAAACCCTGACCTTATTTGGCCAGTAGCTCTTGTGTTGGTCTGCAATGTCGGCAACACTCTGCCATGCCCAGTAGATGGCTACCTGCTGTGTCAACAATCTGGCAACAACATGGCTATTTATACACAACATATTACTGAATACATTTCAAATTATGGCCCTTTGTGTAATGATGTCATAACAAAATAATGAAACGGGGAATAATTTCCACATTAATGAAATACAATAATTTACAATAATTATCCTATTTCTTAGCGTCATCGCTTGACGTTTCTTCATATTAACGAGAAAAAGTCGGTAATATGAATACATTAATCAAGATATGATTCTAAGATTACACTTCATAAATATATGAACACACAATTCGTGTATTTAACTTTGTTGATTCCCAAAGATTTTAGAATCGTCATAGATTTTTAAACTTTTATTTGTCGTCTGCTAATTTTGCTCTAAATTTCTAACTAATCCGGAAGTACACACGAACACTAAAATCAGCTGATGTTGAAGCTTGCAGAACACACTTGTTCCGGTCTGATGTAGTTACGGAAAGTACCATGTTCTCACAGTTCATGTGTTGGATGTTTCACTACAAAACCTTCTGGATTACGATTGACTGTTCATGTGTTGGATGTTACACTACCGAACATTATGGATTTCGGTTAACTGCAATAGTGTAGCTGTCAATGTTTAGTTTACACGTTCACACACGTCTTTAAAATATCCCTGGAATGTTCCACACGCAGATGTCACTATCAAATTGGATAGTTCGCTTACGGTAAGTTTTTGAGCGAATGTGACACTGTTCTTGTTCGTGATATATACAATTAATAAAGTTCGCTTTCTACCACACACTACACAATTATACACGACAATCACTACATGAATTAGTAAAATAAGAACACTATATATATTGGGAGTAACCCCTATCACATCATATTGTAGACATTACACAGCTTTTTGTGAATAATAAAAAAAAATATATTCACTGATAAATGGCTGTGTCGGTCTGAGTGTATTTGTACACACTGCACTCAGACATTGGTGCTTACTGGGTCGGTCGGACAACGGGACAAAAGATCGGCAATTGAGTTGGTTCTGCCTGGGATATGTCGAACCTCAAAGCTATAATCTTGAAGTTTAAGAGACCAGCGCGCTACCATATGGTTTGAAGGTACACCTGAATTTATAAAACGCAACGGGCTGCTGTCAGATTCCACGATGAAATGGCGTCCTAGAAGAAATCTGGATAATTTAGTTATACCCACCACTAAAGCTAGGGCTTCTAACTGAGGTATAGACCACGCCCGTTCTCTGGGTTTTAGTTTCCTTGATACGAGGTACACGGGATGGAGGATGTTATTGTACTCTTGCAACAAGACTGCTCCAATCGCCACGGAGCTAGCATCTGTACGCAATCTGAAAGGTAAATGGAGATTGGGCAATTTCAGGATGAGATTATTTGAACTATTATCAGAAAAACATGCTAGTACTTTATTGAAAGCAATTTTTAGGCATTCATTGTTTACAATTTTATCTGGTTTATCTTTGGTTAGTAAATTAGTAAACATTTCGGCCAGTTCGGAAAAATCAGGAATGAACTGCCGGTAATAATTTATCAGTCCCAACAAACTTCTGACTTGTTTTTTTTTTGTAGTCGGAAGTGAGAGTTTTAGTATCTTGGACACAATGTTATCGTCTGTCGTGACAAAGCCATTGGATATTTTGTACCCCAAGAAGGATATTTCCTGGTAGGCTATGTCTACTTTCGCAGGCTTTACCGTCAGTCCGTGCTGTCTAATACGTTCAAATGTCTGTTCTAACGTCTTAATGTGCTCTGTCATTGTCTCTGTGTGAACACAGATGTCGTCTATGTAGCAGATTATGTTAGGAATGTCTACTAGGAGAAGTCGTGTCATACGTACGAAGGTGGCTGGGGCATTGACTAGCCCAAATGGAAGTTTGCACCATTCGTACAGTCCCCAAGGTGTGGCAAATGCTGTCAGATGTCTGCTCTGTTCGTCTACTCCTATTTGCCAATATCCTTTCGTCATATCTATCTTCGTAAAGAACCTTCCATTAAAGTTTCAGTTCTGTCAGAAGATCGTCAGAGTTAGCCATTGGCTCAAGATCTAGAACAGTTATTTTATTGAGCTTTCGATAGTCGATACACAGTCTTATTGTATTGTCCTTTTTGCGTACTATGACCATTGGAGATGAGAAGTCTGATTGGGATCGTCTTATGATGTTGTTTTTCTCTAAGTTGATGATCTCCTGATGTAAATGTTCTTTGTAATGTAATGGGATGGTGTATGGTCTGCATCTTATGGGTGTGTTTGATGTGAGTGTGATGTGATGCTGCACTAATTCTGTTTGTCCTGGGATGTTGGAAAAGATGGTGTTGTACTGTTGTATAAGCTGTTTGCAACTGTTTGTCTCTGCTTGAGTTAACTTTGGGTTGATTTTGATCTCCTTCAAGCAGTTTGTCGTGTCTAATGCAGGTGTTGGAATTTCGTCACTAGCATCGTCATCTTCGTGATCTATTATCACTGTACAAGCTGTCGTATCGTCTTGTTCGTTGTCTCTGTTGTGGTAAGGTCTTAGCATATTTATGTGAAATATTTTGTGTTTGTCTTTTATTTGGATTTCGTAGTCTACAGGTGAAATCTGTCTCGTCACTTTAAAAGGTCCCTGCCAAGAATCAGTCAATAAGTGTCTGTCACTAGGTAGTAGAAGAAGAACGTCCTGTCCAGGTGTCAACGTTATTGTCCTGTTACCTTTGTCAGCATACTGTCTATAAGTAGCACCAGATAATTTTAGTGCATTCTTTGCAATAATACAAGATTTGATGATTCTTTCACGCAATGATGTAACATATACGTATGATGATATGGGTTTTAGTACTGGAGTAGAGTCAGTTAACATTTGGTGATAAATAGTCAATGGGCCACGTGGTTTGGCACCATAGATAAGTTCAAAAGGAGAGAAACCGGTACTAGAATGTGGTACCTCGCGATAAGCAAAAAGAATAGCTGGTAGATATAAATCCCAGTTATTGGGGTGCTCTTGCGTTATTTTGCAAGCATGTGCTTTAGATCCCCGTTAAATTTTTCTATTACTCCACTAGAGTGAGGATGGTACGGGGAATTGAAACATTGCTTCACTCCCAACATTTTGGTGAAAGCTTGGGTAGATGCGGCAATAAACTGAGTGCCCCTATCAGATTGGATAGTGTCTGGAAAACCTATCCGAGAAAATATATGGAAGAAAACTTCCATTATATCATTGGCAGTTATGTTCTTTAGCGGAATAGCTTCTGGCCAGCGACTACATTGATCAATGACAGTTAGAATATATTTATTCCCTCTAGTTGTTGTATGATTAAGAGGGCCCACTATGTCGACAGATAATTTTTCAAAAGGTCGACTGGCTAAGTCGGTAACTTGTAACTTTGCCTGTGGGTGTTTATCTTTTTTTACCAGTTTCTGGCAGGTGTCACAACTTCTGCAATATTCTTTAATGTCATTGCAAAATTTGGGCCAATGAAACTGTGTCAATAACCTTGATCTGGTCTTAACATATGCCATATGCCCTGCAAGAGGTATATCGTGGGCAAGATGTAAGGCTTGCTTGCGATAATTAGTTGGCAAAACAGTTTGCTCTGTGGTATTGTCACCTCTGGTATAATACCTGGTGAGTATATCATTTTTCACAGCAAAATGCCATTTTGCATTCTTGGTTACCTTTGGCTTTTGGCCGATCAGATTAAAGTATTTTGACAATGAAGGATCAGCTTTTTGAGCTGTTACAAACGTTTCCTTCATGGTGTTAGTAGGTAGTGATACAGGGCTAAGCATTTGTATAGCCTCAGTTTGATTAATTTCATCTTGCACTCTAGCAGTAGATCTAGTTACTGCGTTCACACATTCAATGATATCAGATGGTGATGGAACAATGTTACCAATGATGTCATGAGATGTTAGTGCTACATTAGCTACCATACAATCAATAGGTGGTGTGACATTATCAATGATGACATTTGATGGTGATGTTATGTTATCATCAACACACAGAGATGTTATGTCATGAGGTTTATCATTCACCTCTGGTAAATTTCCAATAATTACATCACACACTGGGTTTGTTAATGCAGCGCACTTTACTTTCCCAGTGAGGAAAGGTGTTTCAATATATGCCCATGCTAGTGGGTATTTCTCAATATTGCCTGAGAATGTTCTGCATGTTACGTGCCTGCCTGTATAGTCTGTAGGCATTATGAACGTTCTCTTCAGACCAATAAGTGAACTGCCCGTGTCACGAAGGACTGTAGCAGACTTGCCATTCACATATCCGTGATGGACGATTATCTTGCCTTTTGAATCTACTACCAAATTAGCTTCTTCATTGGCAATAGGGATGGCGTGACCGCATGTTAAAATACCATCTTCATAAAAGGTGTTACAAACAGAACATTTATTTGCGCTAAATATGTCAAAAGCCTGTGCTGAGTTCACAGGATGTTTCTCTGGCTGTTCTTCATCAGACGAAGAACTGTCAAACAAGGCGGCATTTGCTTTGTTGGTCATTTGCCTACCTTTACACTCTTTCCGCTGGTGTCCGTGCGCCTTACAGAGGAAACATTTACGCAAATTTCTGAAGGACCTACGCTCCTTATCTTGTCTGTTTACCATGTTTAGTAGGTAAGTGTGGTATCCTGGGTGCTTATCGCACATTTCACCCGGATGATGTGAAAATTTACAATAGTTACAGTGGTTAAACTTCTCAGAGGTAGGCCTATGAGGTTTCTGCCTACTATAGGGTTTGTCATAGTTAGCCGCTGCTACAAAATTAATATCAGTAGCTTCACTGGCAAAACAATGTGTGTTGGCTGTGTAATACGCCGAACCACGTCTCTCAATCTCATCTACACTAGTGCATTCATTCTCTTGCAAAAATTTTGAAAATGCTGATGGAATGGATGAAATGATTTTATCTCTAATGATCAGATCCTCTAGTCTCTGATAATTTTTGTCAATTTTAGCTGCTGAAGTCCATTTGGTAAATATATCTCGGACTAAGCAGAGGTAATCAGAGAACGTTTGAGTCGGTTTTGGGCTCAACTTACTTAATTGTTCTCTGTAACCTGCCTCATCTAACATAAAATGTGCCATAATCTTAGATTTCAGATAATGGTAATCTTTTCTGAGGTCTTTTGGGATAGTCTCAATGACTTTAAGAGGCTCCCCTGATAAACTCCTCATATAAACAATATTCCATTCAGACAGTGGAATCTGGTAATGTTCCATTAAAGTTTCAAAATTTTGGGTAAAGGCTGCGATGCAGTCACCCGAGGTATAATTACGTACAATACCCTGATATTTCTTGTACTGGTTTTCTTTCTCCAGTCTTTCAGATTTCTTAGACTCTTTGTTAATGGCAGTCTCAGTATCCAGTTGTTTCATCTTTAACTGTAACTCCAGTTCTTCTCTCTTACTCTGAGCTGCTATTTCTGCCTTCTTTAGTTCACTATCTATCTCAGCTTGCTTTAAGGCTGTTTCTATTTCTGCCTTCTTTAATTCTGTTTCTCGTTCAATCTCGGCCTTTTTCAGTGCACTATCTAATTCAGCTTGCTTTAATGTTCTTTCAGCCGCTCTTTCATCGCGTTCAGTAGCTTTCTCGTGAAGGTGTTCAGAGTATTTATTCTCACTCCACTTTGTTAACTCATCACCTGTTAACTTCAATTTTAACCCCATATCGATGAAATCATTCAATGAAGACATGATGGAAAATGTCAATGAGATACCAGCCACACAAAATATGTTATAAGTGGTTAGTAATGAACAATTTACAATTGATTTCTATTGACAATACGTGCCTAAAATTGCATCCTTAAAGTATATGAAAAGAAAAATATACTCAAGTGCCCTGGATGCGGTGAAGAATGGTTGGAAATCGGGCTAGGAACTGTAGGGTCGCTACTTCGCAAACACAAATGACCTCTACGGCAAGGTTTCGGATGGTACGGAAAACCTGCTTTGTTTTTGGAGGAAAATAAATTAGCGTCTATTTGTTGGTGTGTGCCTGCTTGTCACTAAGTATTGATTAGGTTTGTATGGCGTAGACTATAATTGTAGGTCGTAAGTTTGTCCGTCAACAATTTTTTTTCAAAACAAGTCACTTTCTTTCCAAGAACTTTCTGCTTTCCACAACTCAATGCACAAAGACAATCTACGTGTATCTCAACACTCTACAACATTGATGACACATCACTTACATCAAGATGACATTCAGTAAGGACATAGACATCAAGTTTACAAGATGGCGACAAGGTCACAATGGCGACAAGATCACAATGTCGACAAGGTCAAAACGGTGATAAGTTTCACAAATCACAAATGTTTTACACGATTACGAGATCAAACAATATGTATGCACTGTACGTTTACAAATGGTCTCCATGTTTAAATAATGTAGTAATAAATCAAAATGAGCCTTCCACGATCACATTTACATGTACTATAAAGTTTGACAAAAATTTCTAAGTTCACAAACTCTAATTTTAAATCGTTAATCACATAAACACGTTCATCTCAAAGCCGGACGAGTGCCACCACGTCCACACATGTCAGGGTCTTAAACTTGGCTCGCTAACCTAACACATGTGAGACAGTACAAGTACAACGTGATTTGACGTAAGACTCGACGACACACCGTTCAATGGATTTATTCACAGATTAAATACATTACGATGATCACAACAATATATACTTGATACTTCAAAACACTTACATCCACAATACAGCTCACAAGTCTAACTCTCAAGATGTCCAGACACTCGACTTTCAAGCACAGAAAACCACACAACGCCTTTCTCTCATCATGCGTCCGTCCAAGTCCGTGTCCCAGAGCTGTCTGCCGCTAGTTAGCAACTTGCCTCCCGCCTCAGGTGGCTTCACGAGGCATGCGTGCGTCTAGCGTCGTCCTGGCCTGACCGCTGGTCGTTCGTCAGCCAGCAATCTTGCAGGCCGGTAACTACTACTCGCCTGGCGGCGTAACGAAGTTTCTGCATCCCTGCTGGGAGCTAAGTCGCCTGGCGGGCGTAACGATGTCACTGCATCACTGTACCCTTTCTGGACTCTGACACTCAGTCATATCTGACTAAGACCTGACACCAGATGTGATGGATGAAATGTAGTACCACATGAAATGTAGTACCACATGGGATGTAGTACCACTGTGAGATGTAGTACCACATGAGATGTAGTACCACTGTGAGATGTAGTACCACATGAGATGTATTACCACTGTGAGATGTAGTACCACTGTGAAATTTAGTACCACTGTGAGATGTAGTACCACTGTGAGATGTAGTACTACATGAGATGTAGTATCACTGTGAGATGTAGTATCACATGAAATGTAGTACCACATGAGATGTAGTACCACTGTGAGATGTAGTACCACATGAGATGTAGTACCACTGTGAGATGTAGTACCACATGAGATGTATTACCACTGTGAGATGTAGTACCACTGTGAAATGTAGTACCACTGTGAGATGTAGTACCACTGTGAGATGTAGTACTACATGAGATGTAGTATCACTGTGAGATGTAGTACCACATGAAATGTAGTACCACATGAGATGTAGTACCACTGTGAGATGTAGTACCACATGAGATGTAGTACCTCTGTGAGATGTAGTACCACATGAGATGTATTACCACTGTGAGATATAGTACCACTGTGAAATGTAGTACCACTGTGAGATGTAGTACCACTGTGAGATGTAGTACCACATGAGATGTAGTACCACTGTGAGATGTAGTACCACATGAGATGTAGTACCACTGTGAGATGTAGTACCACTTCGAGATGTAGGGCCATTGTGAGATGTAGTACCACTGTGAGATGTTGTACCACTGTGAGATGTAGTACCACTGTGAGATGTAGTACCACTGTAAGATGTAGTACCACTTGCCATGCGACGCAAACCAACAAGAAAGATTGGAAAGATCTGAAAGTATAATAAGTGCGGCGCGGACAGTAAACGCACACGGGTAAATAAATATAAAAACGACACGTCAGAGAGAAACAGACGGAGAACGACAGCCATGCAGGAAGGACGGCACAGAGTTATCAGCAGGACAAGATCTTTGAGAAGCGAACTGAGAACATGATTTACCATCCAGAGAATCTAATGAAAGGAAGAATGCAGGAAGAATCAAAGATGTTTATAGGACGGAAAGCGATTTGGCACGAAACATAAATCAAAAGCTGAAGAATGAAATAGGATTGGGTGGGCCGATGTCTAAGTGGAAGAATCACCGAAATGTAACACAGTAAACAATACCCCAAGTTACTGGCGTGAGTAATTAGTTTCTATGAACTGTAAACACTGTCAGGTATATGTGATAGGACAAGCGACATGTTTGACTTGAATTGTAGTCATATTAAGTAGGGCAGCGTGAGTAGTTATGGCGGAATGCGTGATGGTTGCATCATGTTGATGACCTGCATGTCATAAAATCATGGGATACTGCCTGAAATAAACATCGACTGGAAATTTAGGCATTCTGTCAGTGTTGTATATCACCATTCTAACAGTTATGTTACGGAGTTCAAATTTTTTGATTTGAGAAAATTAACTCTAGATATACTGAGCCAAATATTGCTAACGAAGGACAATTAAATAGATAGCAAAGGAGGATCACTTCTTAGCAGCACTGTGAGCTGTAGTACCACTGTGAGATGTAGTACCGATGGCGATGTAGTACCACTGTGAGATATAGTACCACTGTGAGATGTAGTACCACTGTAAGATATAGTACCACTGTAAGATATAGTACTGTCAAAGTCTCAGAAGTATAGATAGATTAGACTCGGGTTCAGACAGGCCGTGAAGTGCGCTCACAGAACAAACATAACTCTACGTTCGAACATTATATAGTTTAAAATAATGTCGATCTGACGAACAGTCGTTTCGCACTTCTTTCATAACATATTACATACACATAGACAATGCATCATACAAGTCATAACATCACAGCATCTGCCTATCATCAACAACTTATAGTATCTAAAGGACTTTCTAATAACTCTAAATGAATGTCCCCTAGAAGCTAGACCCTCCTTCCAGTCCGATGTCCAGTAGCCGTCTTGCCTCTCGACTTGCGTCGGGTGAACACGGAGTTCTGGCTATCTTGAGCATCTCGTGCTGGATGCTCTCTCACGCTTCAGGCGGGTCCCGCCTGGGTCAACTGCGTAGTGGGGATTCGACCCCTTTGCTCTCGAATGTTCGAAACTCCGAACATTCGAATTCCTGTTCTTGTCTCCCTTATTGATGCGTGTTTTCTGTCATCGGTTGTATCCCTTTAAGTACCAATGTGAGACTTTGACAGGGTCTCCCTCCCCCCCCCCCCCTCCCTTCTCTGTGGGTTTCATATACCTAAATTAGTCTGAACTAATTCTGTCGAGGGATCACAGGAATAGATCCATGATTTGACGTAGTAATTTAGTTATGGGAACCAAATTATCTATATCCTTACACTAGCAACTCATGTACGTTCCGTACTGCGATTCAGGGTGGTTGCCGAAGAGTCTAACTCTCTTCCTATTTTTAAAGTCGTGCTACCCAGACCGAAGTTTCCTGACGTTTCCTGTTGTGAACATGTAGTTACACAACTACGTCCTTCTTAAGTATCCGATATGATACCCAGGATAATGATCTCTTTTTCAAGAGTATCATCAAGGCAAATTGCCTTGGCCCCTTTAAGAATAATGGCAATTTCATGTCCCCATCATGTGTACTTGTATACACTTTTACTTCCGTATGTTGCATGTAGTGTCAAATATATGAATACTCTGTTTTCATCAACTAATTGCTAATGTCCCTGTTGTCCTGTTAGTGTTTACTACTCTCTCTTTTATTCGTCTATAAAATTGTATGTAAGTTAATTGTTTTTCTAAAGTATTAAGAATGTGTGTGTAAACTAATGTGTAAAATGTGTGTGATTCTTTGTGTAATGTTTGTAGTGTTAAAGGTTTTTCTAAGTGTCACGAGCTTGAATTTCCGTTGTCCTGGTTTGCAAAGTATGTGCAATTCATGACCTGGATCTTCGAGCAGTGATTCGAAGAATAACCTGTTACCTATTTTGTATTTTATCTAAACACGTATAAAAAATTTTATGACACGTTTCACAGTTTACATCAGACGTAGACAAATTATAATAGACTAGTGGTGCGTACAATTTGTACGCTATGTACATCATTCCTTCATTTATTTCATTCACTCTCAGTTTCATTCATCTTTCATTCACGACTAATTTGTTAAAATATACAATTTAAGTTTAAGGTGAAGGTTGTCGCCCTTAGAATTTGGCGATGTTTGAAAAATGTAGTATTAACAATATGTACTGTTTGTCCTGATAATAAAGCAATGGTTTACAAATTAATTCAATGGTTTAGAAAAATTAATTATTTAACTGAAAAAAGAGTTTCTCAACAACATATATCTCGTTGAATTACTGGTCAACGTATTTTATGACAAATATACATGTGTAATTGAAAAAATTACCGAAAAATTGACATACCAATTCAAAATTTAGAAAAATAATTACAAAAATGTTTTCAACAATTGACTAATTACTAACTAACTAACTCCATCGGTGATCCTAGAGTTGTCGTTCCTCGATGGTGTGTTGTAAATCGTCCTGTCACAGTTAATAGAAGTAACTCTGTTACAGTTCGTGTAGTCCTTTCACACCTGTTGTAATAATAATGACACATAGGTGGAATACTGTTCAATGTCCTGTTTCCTTTCATGAGAATATTATTGTTGTTGGTGATCTGAATTCATCATAGTAATAACAATGTTACATATTGTCTGTAAGATACCAATGATTGGTCGACGTTTCAAATAGTGAATACTGTTACTTTCAGAGTTCTTTCCTTTCACATAGTATAATAGTGTCAGATATGCTGTAGATAATTAGGCTGCAGTATACGATGAGTGTGCAGATACACTAACTGTTATGCGTACTAATAAAATAATATCACAGCTTAGAAATATGGCATATTGGTTGAGTAGTTGGTGTTACTCTGCTGGTGTGTACAGTAATCTTGATAGAATGTCGGGAATGAAATTGTTTGAGCCCTTTATGTTGGATTTCAAAACTGAAATCTTGCAAAATCAAAGACCATCGGGCGACTCTGTTGTTTTTGGGTTTCCCGTCCTTTATAACCAGCAATGGTGAATTATCTGACTGGACTATGAAGTGGGCGCCTCGTAGGAATTTTTGTAATTTCAGCACACAATACACCAAACTAAGTGCTTCAAGTTCCGCTGTCGAGTATTTCGTCTCCGCTTTTGTCAATTTACGACTTACATAGAGAACAGGATGATTCACTACCTCATATTTTTGCATCAGGCAGCCTCCTATCGCGATAGAACTGGCATCTGTATTTAATATAAATTGAGAATGTAAATTTGGTAATCTCGGGATAGGTGGATTTGAAAAAATGGATTTCAATTTATAAATTGAATCTTCTAAACAGATACTCTTACAAATGCAAATGATAGCGGGTTGTATGATTGTAGAAGTAATAAGAGTCCTGAACAATGTAAGAGTGGATATGAATTTACAAAAGCCATATATCGGAATTATATCAACAATTTTGCAGCAATAGGAATTAATGAACTGCCGTATGATTTCCATCATTTTGGTATGCAATATTGTTGAGTAATACATGAGTAAGATTGTGATTTTGATGGGTAGTTGAAAGGTTTTCAAGATTGTGGTAGTAGATAGATTATGACACATAAGTACTGTTGTTAGAAGTTGTGTCGATAGTAGCAAGAATGTCAGTAGTTTCCCTACGTAAGTTCTGTTCTTTGGTGAATGTGAATGTCTGGTCTTGTTGGTTAGGTTGTGTGTTTCAGAGAAATTGCTGTATTTGTCTGGCAAACTGGTAGGTGGTGATTTTGTTTCGACTTTGTTGATTGTTTTAGTGCTGGTGGGCTTTGAGAAGCACCGTTTGTTGTTTCTGTTGATGCGATAACGCGGTTTGTTCGTATGCAGTCGCTTACGATTTTGATTTTGTCTGACGTTAATTGTTTGTGTAGCCTTATTTGCATACTATTTGTCTGCATGATTGCTGTTTGATGATGTTATTTTAGTGCCTGTAAAACTTTCTGCAGATTTGTTTGTTGTTTCTGTTTTTCTTTTATGTGTCATTGAGAGATGATAGATTAGGTTGGAACATGTGTACTTTGTCAATGACGGTGTCCCTTGGAAATCTTGTTAGTATTTCTGGTTTCTGATTTTTATTTCGCCTGAAATCACATTTGGTCGGTTCAGGGGAAACAGTTTGTATTGACTCATTCAGTTCGTCGTTATGGGTTTTCTTGGTTGATGGTTTAGTAACAGCGTCACAGTCTCTTGTCATATGTCGGTCAGTTGCAGGTTTGGGGTTTTGTGGGTGTAAAGTACCCTTAGTTAGAGGTTTTGTTACTCTGTTATTCTTTATCGAATGCACAGCCCCTTCGTCGTACACCTCAGATAATTCCTTTAGAATTCTGTCATCGGTGGTCTCCCTTGTACTTTTGGCAGTTGGAGGATTGACACTATGTTCATCTGTTGTGGGATTATTGCTTGGTTCATTGTTGCAATTTTCTAGCTCCCATTTTTGAATTTCTTTTTCTGAACAAGCTTTCACGTTGGGGAGATTGCAAACAATAATGTCTGCACATGGATTGGGCAACAAGGCACATAGTACGTGTCCTGACACGAATTGTGTTCGAATTTCGGTCATTGCTAGGGGGTATTTCTCAATTGTGCCTGCAAATGTTCGACATGTCACATAGTCATTTGTATAGTCACTGTCTTTAACCAGTGTTCTCCTTACCCCAACAAGGATCGAGCCGCTATCGAGCATCACACTACATGGTTGGTTATTCACAAACCCTTTCACAAACTGAAGTTTGCCTTTAGATGACAAGGCGGCATTTGCCATTTCATTTGATATGGGAATTGTATGGCCACATTCAAGGGTTGTGTTTAGCTGAAACTTTTTACAAGTATTACACCCGTCATAGTCAAAGATGTCAATGACCTCAAGGGCGTTAGCTTTTTCATTTTCACTCTCATTTGCACTTTCACACTGATTTGCACTATCGATCTCATCATCACTGGAGGTGTCTACTAGCACTGCATTGGCTTGTTTCATCATTTTAAGTCCCTCACAAAGACCTGAATAATGTCCATAACTTTTACAAAAGTAACATTTAACAGCTCGTCTGAAGTTATTTCTTGTTTTTTTTTTTTTTTTTGCTTTTCCACCATCATTTTCAGGTGGTGACTGTAATTCGGCGACTGATCACACATCGCGTATTCTTCGTGTGTCAGTCTACAGTACTGGCAAGTTGTGAACTTCTGTTTAGGTCTATACTTATTTCCAGGTGGTCTAAATTTGTTTGTACTTGTGACAGCAGCTACCTCATTTTGGCTAGTGTTTAGAAGGAAAATATCACGGTTTGCTGCGTAGAATGCGCCCCCTTTTCTTTCCACTTCTTCGATTGTCTGTCAATCGTTCTGCTGTAAAAATTTTGAGAATGATGTAGGTATTGATGATATAATTTTATTAATTACCATGAGATCTCTCAATTTGTCAAAGCTATTTTTGACCTTAGCTGCTTAGATCCATTTATTAAATATATCTTGAACTGATGAAACGTAATCTATGAACGTTTGGTTAGGTTTAGGACATAGTTTTGAAAATTGTAGTTGGTATCCTGCTGTATCTAATGAAAAATCCTTTGTACTTGGTATACTTCTGTTCTTCTTCTTTACTCCTTAATTTGTTAACTGATATTTCTACGTTTGATTCAATCTCTAATTGTTTTGCTTTTAGTTGTGTCTGTGCCTCAATTTCTTTGTGTTTAATTGCTTCTTCAATTTCTAACTTTTTGGTTTTTATTTCTAATTTCTTCGTTTCTGCGTCTAATTGTGCCTTCCTGTTAGCAGCGTCAATTTCTGCCTTCTTGTTCGAGCATCAATTTCTGCCTTCTTGTTCGCAGCGTCAATTTCTGCCTTCTTGTTCGCAGCATCAATTTCTGCCTTCTTGTTTGCAGCGTCAATTTCTGCCTTCTTGTTCGCAGCATCAATTTCTGCCTTCTTGTTCGCAGCGTCAATTTCTGCCTTCTTCTGATCTCGTTCTGCTGCCCGTTCTTCCCTCGCTACATTTTCTTCGTGTGTTTTCTGACTCCATTCTGCCAGTTTATCTGCTGCGTAACCTAGTTTAATACCTAGCTCTATGCATTTCTCTAGTGTTGACATTTCTAATTTTTAGTGGTCTTGAATTGTTAGCAATTAATTACGTTAGAAATAATGTTTTGATCTAGAAATTTGGTTATGTCCCTTACTTTCACTTCTCGTACTAACACAAATGTATCTCACTCAGACACAAAATTTGCAAATAAATATACAATATATCGATGCATAAATTTTACATGTGAAAAAAATGAGTATCGTTTAGAGATACAATTCATAAGAAATTTATGGGACTTAGCTGATTGAATGAAGTCTTGGCTGTACTATCGCTGGTCGGTTCTCCGGTTCTTTTAACTTCTGTAGGAGAACAATTTTACATAGACAACCTTCTCATGGAACAATCTGTTGTTGGAGAGGAAAACATTAGTAATTTGTCACAGTTTATCATGTCAAGTCAATGCTGTGTTAATGGAGTGTCAACATTGTAATTTTACACTTCTAGAGAGGGACAGATAGAACAGATATTCGGAAGAACAGATATTCAGACGAACAATTGTTGTAACTTGTCTAGATTTTGTCGTGTGTAATTTTAACTTTTTAAATTGGCAAAGCCAAGAACCGTCAATATATTAGTTTTAAACTTGTTAATTTATAGTTTCTTGGGCTTGCCAAAACGGATACGAGCCCCCAAGTAAACCTGTCAACGTCTCAGAAGTAGGGATAGATTAGACTCGGGTTCAGACAGGCCGTGAAGTGCGCTCACAGAACAAACATAACTCTACGTTCGAACATTATCAATATAGTTTAATATAATGTCGATCTGACGAACAGTCGTTTCGCACTTCTTTCATAACATATTACATACACATAGACAATGCATCATACACGTCATAACATCACAGCATCTGTCTATCATCAACAACTTATAGTATCTAAAGTACTCTCTAATAACTCTAAATGAATGTCCACTAGAAGCTAGACCCTCCTTCCAGTCCGATGCCCAGTAGCCGTCTGGCCTCTCGATTTGCGTCGGGTGAACACGGAGTTCTGGTTATCTTGAGCATCTCGTGCTGGATGCTCTCTCACGCTTCAGGCGGGTCCCGCCTGGGTCAACTGCGTAGTGGGGATTCGACCTCTTTGCTCTCGAATGTTCGAAACTCCGAACATTCGAATTGCTGTTCCTGTCTCCCTTATTGATGCGTGTTTTCTGTCATCGGTTGTATCCCTTTAAGTACCAATGTGAGACCTTGACAAGTACCACTGTGAGATGTAGGAACACTGTGAGATGTAGGACCAATGTAAGACATAATACCACTGTAAGATATAGTACCACTGTTAGATGTAGTACCACTGTGAGATGTAGTACCACTGTAAGATGTAGTACCACTGTGAGATGTAGTACCACTGTGAGATGTAGTACCACTGTAAGATATAGTACCACTGTGAGATGTAGTACCAATGTGAGATATAATACCACTGTGAGATATACTACCAGTGTGAGATGTAGTACCACTGTGAGATGCAAGACCACATGAGATGTAGTACCACTGTGAGATGTAGGACCACTGTGAGATGTAGGACCACTGTCAGATGTAGTACCAATGTGAGATATACTACCATTGTGAGATGTAGTACCACTGTGAGATATAATACCACTGTGAGATATACTACCAGTGTAAGATATAGTTCCACTGTGAGATGTAGTTCCACTGTGAGATATAATACCACTGTGAGATATACTACCAGTGTGAGATGTAGTACCACTGTGAGATATAATACCACTGTGAGATATACTACCAGTGTGAGATGTAGGACCACTGTCAGATGCAATACCACATGAGATGTAGTACCACTGTGAGATGTAGTACCACTGTGAGATGTAGTACCACTGTGAGATGTAGTACCACTGTGAGATGTAGTACCACTGTGAAATGTCGGACCACTGTAAGATATAGTACCACTGTGAGATGTAGTACCACTGTGAAATGTCGGACCACTGTAAGATATAGTACCACTGTGAGATGTAGTACCACTATGAGATGTAGGACTACTGTGAGATTTAATACCACAGTCAACGTCCTAGATACCTGGGGGAATGAAACTTGGGTTCATACAGGCAACAAACTCCGTTCTGATACTATCTGATATAATTTATTTACAGTAAGCTGGCGAAGAATGGTTTTCGCAGCCAGCTACGTGGCGAACATGATCATAGGAATTCAAAACAATGTTTTCCCGTAGTGAATTTGAATAACGAAGACACAAACAATAGATTGCACGATTTATTGCCTCGCATATTTCGCTGCATCTCGTCAGGTACATACTGCAGAAATCACACAACTTACGTGAAATTAACTAGATAAATCCTTCAAGTTGAAATATACACATATTCGCACAGTAATGTCACTTATTTACCACGGTAATTTTAAGCTGACTAACATGTCTTTCTGTTTACACAATTCTGGCTTGCGTTGATAGATCATAATTGCTTCTGCAAATTTTAACAAGCGAGTATTTTGTGTGTTAAACAACACGCGAAATGCTGTGTCTCTGTCCACAAAATGGCCACTGTCGACAATGTGCCTGCCGATTGAAGACGCCGGGAGCTTCCGGTGTGTCGGCCCCACGCGGCTAGCATCTCCTGTGTGTTGTATCTTGTTGACCCATTGAGGTATGTGTTCTGACATCCGTTTGTTAAGCTGTCTCTCCGTTCGACCAATGTAAACGGCCTGGCATCTACATGTGAATTGGTAAATACAATTGTTTGTGGCGTACAGAGAAACAGGCTCTTTGACTGCTGGTGTAGGAATGGGTACGGTTTTATATCTAATGACTGGAGTTGCCGCACAGAATGTTCGACCTACTGCTGTAGTAAGCCGGTCTTGTAGACGTTGCATTACGTCATCCCCTCGAAAGGTTAGCTGGATGAATACCTTGAGTTTAGGGACTGTAGTTACGTCTGCTTTGGGTTTGGGCTGTTGGCAATGGCGCTTTATAAATCCTGTGGAGTACCCATTCAGGTTTAAGACATTCTTCAGAGTTTCAAATTCCTCTGTCACACACTGACACACTGATCATTTTGAAAGGTAAGAAGTGTTGGTTGAAGTTGGGTTAACAGCAAAAGTAGCAAGAGTGTCAGTGATTTGTCTTTGTTCATTCTACTGCTTGGTGAATGTGATTGTTTATTTTTGTTGGTTGAGGTGTGTGTTTCAAAGAACTTGCTGTATTTGTCTGCTAAAGTGGTGGATGGTGAATTACAAATGGTATTCTTTGTGCTGATGGATTTAGATCCGCCTCGTTTGGTGGTTTTGTTCATGCCATAAAGCAGTTTGTTTGTATGCAAACGTTTCTGACTTTGATTTTGTGTGAAGTCACTTGTTTGTGTTTGTTTATTTGCATACTTTTTGCTTGCATGAATGTTGCATGATGATGTTATTTCTGTATCTGTATAACTTTCTGCAGCTTTATGTGTTATTTCTGTTTTAGTTTTATGTGTCCTTGATCGATGATAAATTTGCGATGAACACATATGATGACACTCGTTTGCTAATAATACTTCTTTGTCACTAGTAGTGTCCCTTGGATATCTTTGTATTCCTTGGTTATGTTTCTTGGAATTAATGCCGTAATTGTTTCTAGTTCTGAGAGAACCAAATTGTTTTGACTCATAAAGTTGGAACTTATGAGTTCTCTCAGTTGTTGGTTTGGTAACTGCGGTTTTGTCTTCACGAGAAACTGTCTGTAATGTGAAGTTGTCTTCATTGTCTTGTGTAGTAGTGTCGTTAAGGCGTACTGTCGTTGCGGTGATTTTGTCATTATTGTTTGTCAGATAATATGATTTCGGTTGAGAGTACTTTAAAGAAGTCGAGTCGGTTTGTAATGACTCGTCAAGCTGTTTGTCATGATTAAGAAGAGTTGTTGCTATTGTGTCGTTGACTTCGTCGTTTCCGTTATTACGAGAATGTGTCGTTAAAGTAGAATTATCATCGTTGTTCTTTTCAGTGTCGTTATTGTCCATTGTTATCTCTGTTTGGTTGTTTATGTGGGTTTTTGTGAGTCATTTGTCTTGTCACTATATTGGCGTTTTCTGCCTGTTGTTGCACATTTACAGGTTCACAATTTTGCGTTTCGGTGGCATCCTCAATTCGAGGTTTTATGCTGATGTTGTCATTGAAAGAATCGACCGCCCCTGTGTTCTGAACCTCTGTGAATTCGTTTCGAATTCCGTCATCGGTGGCCTCCCTTGTGCTTTTGGCAGTTTGAGACATGCAACTGTGTTCTTTAGTTCTGGAATCACTGTTTGCTTTCTGGGTGCAGTTTTTCTGTTCCCATTCTCTGATTTCTTCTTCAGAGCAGGATCTTATGTTAGGAAGATTTCCAAGAATAATATCCGCGCAAGGCTTTTCCAATACTGCGCATAGCACTTGTCCTGATAGAAAAGGTGTCTGAATTTCGGCCAGTGCTAGGGGGTATGTTTCGATGGTGCCTGCGAATGTGCGACATGTCACGTAGTTGTGTGTGTAGTCTTTGTCATTGATTAATGTTCTTTTAATCCCAAGTAGAGTCGCTCCGCTATCGCGAATGATTGTACATAGTTTGTTATTCACAAATCTTTTCACAAAATTTAACTTGCCTTTTGATGTTAAGGCTGCGTTGGCTATTTCGTTGGATATACAAATTGTATGGCCACATTCCAAGGTGGTATCCAACTGAAATTTTCTGCACGTATTACAGGTGTTGTTATTGATTGTGTTAATGATTTCTACCGCATTCCCTGACTCATTCGCCCTTTCACTCTGGATGTCACATTCATTCAGCTCTTCGATTTCTTCATCCGTAGATGTATCTATCAATGATGCATTGGCCTGCTTCATCATCTTGCGACCGTCGCAACGTCCTGAATAATGCCCGTAAGCTAGACAAAAGTAGCATTTGACCGCTCTCTTATACGCGTTTCTTTTGTGTGTTTTTTTGTTGTTTTTTTTTTTCACCATCATTTGAAGGTGATGTGGATACGTTGGTAATTTATCACAAATTGCGTACTGTTCGTGGGTCAAATGACAGTATTGACAAAGGACTGGTTTTGTAAATTTAGAGCGTTGTTTGAACCTATTTTCATTTGGTTTTGAATATTTGGTGTTTGTGACAGCTGCTGTTTCATTCTGACTCATATTTAGTTGAAAAATATCACGGTTAGCTGTGAAATATGCACTACCTCTATTTTCGACTTCTTGAATAGTCTTACAATCACTTTGTCTTAGAAATTTCGAGAAAGGAGTTGGTATGTGTTCATGATCTTATCAATTATTATTAGGTCTTTTAGTTTATCATAGTTGTTATTTGTTTTCGCTGAGGTTATCCATTTTGTACAAATATCTTGGACTGTAGACACGTAGTCTATGAACGTTTGGTTGGGTGATGGCGCCAATTTTGAAAACTGCAACTGATAGCCTGCTGTGTCTAGTGAAAAATGTTGTAGTATTCTTTGTTGTAAATAGTCATAATCTTTCCTCATGTCTTGTGGAATTGTTTCTATCACTTTTAATGGCTCTAATGCTAAATTTCTCATCAAAATAAACACCCAATCGACCTTTGAAACGTTATGGTATGACATCAAACACTCGAAGTTCTCTAAGTATGCACTTATTGAATCCCCGGAACAAAAAGGTTTGATTAAGCCTTTATATTTGTTGTATTTTTGTTCCTCTTCTTTTCTCCTTAATTTGTTTATTGAAATTTCTAAGTTGGAGTCAATTTCCATTTGTTTCAATTTTAATTGTGTTTCTAACTCTAACTTTTTTATTTCTGCGTTTAATTGAACTTGTTTGCTAGCAGCTTCTATTTGCATCTTTTTCTCTTCTATTTCCGCTTGCATCTTTTTCTCTTCTCTTTCTGCTGCCCTATCTTCTCGTGCTATGTTTTCTAAATGTGTTTTTTGTGCCCATTCTGAAAGTTTATCGGCGGTATAACCTAATTTAATTCCTAATTCGATGCAGTGTTCTAATGTTGACATCTTGTAACTTTAGCTAATGTTAAATTTATAGCAATTAAATCCCTTTGGAAATTGTTTAGCTGTACAAAAATTGGATATATCCCTTAATGTTTACATTCAAACTTTCTAACGAACAAGTTCACATGGTTATGAAATTTGCATATATATATATATATATATATATATATATATATATATATATATATATATATATATATATATATATATATATATATATATATATATATATATATATCATTAATAGCAATACATAGAAAAAATTTTACATCAAATGTAAAAAAAAAATGGTGAGTATCGTTTAGGGATACAATGAGCATGAAATGGGACTTATCTTATTTACTGGTTTCTGGGCTGTAGTGTTGTTTGGTTCCCCTGTTTTCTCGCCACTGCTGGAGAACAGTTTACATACACACAATCTTTCGCGGAACAATCTGATGTTGGAATAAAAAAAATTTAGTAATTGTCACTGTAATTGTCCAGTCATGTCAATGTCAAATTTCATGAACATAATTATTTAATTACTTTTCTAGAGGGACTACGATAGCTCATTAACAGATGATAAGATAGTAGCTGCAAAGTTCTAGACTTTGTTATGTATGAAAGTTGATATATTTTACTTGGCAAAACCAAGAGCTGTCGGGAAAGTGAAGCTTGCACTTGCCAAAACCGGCTTGGCCCCCAAATAGCCTGTCAACGTCCTAGATACCTAGGGGAATGAAACTTGGGTTCATACAGGCAACAAACTCCGTTCTGATACTATCTGACATAATTTATTTACAGTAAGCTGGCGAAGAATGGTTTTCGCAGCCAGCTACGTGGCGAACATGATCATAGGAGTTCACAACAAAGTCATCATACATAATTATTACAACAAACTCTATCATCTATCTATTTAGCGAGTAACACTCCTAAATACACTTGTGTTCAATCTATCAAGTCCCCCTTAAGTTAAGCCCTGTTGCTTGTTCGATGTCCAGTCGGCGTCTGCCCTCTAACGTGTCTCGGACACGGGCTGTAACTCTCCTCGAGCTTCTCGTGGAACAGGTCCTGGCACGCGGTCAGCGTGTCAACGGGGCTGTAGGCGAAATGACCTATGTTTCTCGAAGGCTCTAGATTGTTCGAGCATTCGAGTGTGTCTCCCTTGTATTGGGGTTGTGTCCCTTCTCTAGTTCCCTTCTATCTTTATGTTCCTACCGACTCCATGTGAGACTCTGACAACCACTGTGAGATGTAATACCACTTTGAGATGTAATACCACTGTGAGATGTAGGACCACTGTGAAATGTTGGACCACTGTAAGATATAGTACCACTGTGAGATGTAGTACCACTGTGAGATGTAGTAACACTGTGAGATGTAGTACCACTGTGAGATGTAGTACCACTGTGAGATGTAGTTCCACTGTGAGATGTAGTACCACTGTGAGATGTAGTACCACTGTAAGATATAGTACCACTGTGAGATGTAGTACCACTGTGAGATGTAGTACCACTGTGAGATGTAGTACCACTGTGAGATGTAGTACCACTGTGAGATGTAGTACCACTGTAAGATATAGTACCACTGTGAGATGTAGTAACACTGTGCGATGTAGTAACACTGTGAGATGTAATACCACTGTGAGATGTAATACCACTGTGATATGTAGTAACACTGTAAGATGTAGTACCACTGTAACATGTAGTACCACTGTGAGATGTATGACCACTGTGAGATGTAGTATCACTGTGAGATGTAGAACCACTGTAAGATATAGTACCACTGTGAGATGTAGTACCAATGTGAGATGTAGTACCACTGTGAGATGTAGTACCACTGTGAGATGTAGTACCACTGTGAGATGTAATGCCACTGTGATGTAGCGGAGAATCATCTTCGAAATCACGATCTGTCACTTGTCGTACCACATGCCACTGCTGTTTCATCTTGTAGCATGGAATCCAAAATGTGACTGAAAGTTTGAATTGTAATTTCATTTTCGTGTGGAACAGGTCGTCCATCAGAATGTATATCTGGATATGTAAATGTTTTTTGCGATGTTTTCCATTAATTCTCTTAATATTGACAACTCATAATTTACATTCATCAGAGTGGTTCTTGGGATCTCTCCAAACCATTGGAATTCCAAATTTTAAGCATTTTCTTGTTCCACAAGTCCACAGTCGCGTATGTTCAACACACGTTTGAAAACAATATGAGGAGCCCAAGACTTGTCCTGGTCACCTAGTTTTACTTTAAAGTAAGCAAAGTATGCCTTTTTCACAAAAACAGTAATATGCTTCATGTGCTCTACTTTCAACAAGAAGCTGTGTTTAATTTTATTTTGTGTTTTATTTAGCTTTTTATCTGTTTGTGTTGTCCTGTCCTTGACAAAGGCTCTTAGAACCGAAACGTCGGTTGTACTTTGTTGTCCTATAATACATATTGTTTTATTTTAATACTTCAGTATTATATATTTATTGATTGTTTATGTTTTTGGATAAGTCACACTTTGTTTTCACCTGTGTAAGATGGAGCTCTCTGTAAGGAATGTTCATTGTGCCTGTGTCTAGTATGTCTCTTCTTTTCGCAGGAGCTAAATATACCTAATTGTTTGCAATTCATATTGATATAGCTTGCTGCAGCCGCTGCTTTTTCTTTTGTTCCATATCATCTACTTTCAAAGTGTTTTTGTGTTTTGCATATCCTTTACAGGACATCGCTGTCAACATCAGTATCTTTCAGCTGTATGTTGATTTCTGGGCAAGATTACGCTCAGTAGTTTGCCATTGCTTTCTGAGCGGCCGGCTCATTATCCCGCCACAAATATAACAAACGAAATCTGGGCAAAGAAAACATGCTATTCTTGACGACTGCTACATTTATTATGTCCAGCCCCTGATAAATTCAGAAATCCAACTAGAATGCAGAGAGAAAACCCGCTTCTATGTTGAACGATACTCGAAGCGGGACATTCTCGGATTCTTAAATGTAACGCTAACCCCCCCCCCCCCCCTCCCTCCCCCCCCCGTCCCCGCCCTTCTTGCACACCAGAATCGCGACCAGCAGCTAGAAATAGAGTTCGCCCACATTGTGAACATTGACACCTGCCAAGGGAGGGGCGGGCAACTACAAAATTACACCACTCTCCCCACATCCCAGGGACATCAGCACCCACCCCCACCATAATGACGTCATCTTTTGTGCCACATGGCTCAGCTCAGGAAATTTTAATTTTACCAAAAAAGGTATATCAACATGCCAAAATTAAAAATTTCCTTGACGAAAACACAAGAAAGATATTCTATAGTTCCCTTATACAAACACATATTGATTATTGCTCCACAATCTGGGATGGATGATCCAAATCAATAACAAAACGCCTTTATTCACTCCAGCAAAGAGCAGTGCGTTTAATTAATGGTGAAAGCTTATTGACAATTTTAACCTACATAAACGTCTTCAGTTACTGCCACAAACGCCTACTATTTAATAAAGCTAAATTAATTCACAAAATCCTATTTCAAAATGCTCCAAGCTACCTTTGGCCATTGTTTAAATATAACGCAAGACATAGCGAACGACTAAATATACTCCATGTCCCTAAACCTAGGATAGACTTATATAAAACAAGCTTAGCATACTCTGTCTCTGAGTTGTGGAACAATCTTCCACAAGAAATCAAAAACACCACCAATGATTATACATACATTCGCAACCTGTTTGAACACTACCTCAGTGCAGACTACATTATCCCATAAACATACCAAAAAAAAAACAACAACAAAAAAGACAATAAGGGTAAGTTATCTCAAACGACAACTAACCAAAAAGCATTTCCATATATATGGCACGTTACACCCACCTTGGGTATATATAATGCCATGTTAAACATTGCCTCAGTGAGTCATGTATTATTGATTAATTGTCATGCGTTTCAATGCTTATTGTTCTTTGTTGTCAAAGATTTGCTTCATAAGTGATGTTGAAAGAAAGAATTATGAGATGAAAGAAAGAAAAAGGGCAGAATGTCAGACGGACCTGCGTGCCCAATTCTTAACCCTATGACAATAAAGTCTGTTCGTTCATTCGTTCGGAAGATGATTCCATTGGTGCGAGAAGTGAAATTCATTTAAAATAATTTATGTTGATGGGATGAACTCAATGATCGTCTGCAGACAATTCAACTACTTGGGCGCAGTCAGCCGAAATGCTTCGTCAGGGAAGGAAGTTTCTTCAGTCCAGGAATGTTATAGTATTAATTCTTGAAGACATTGGTAAGTTGGAGATTGTAGTGAATAGCCTTAGACTAGTAAATATAATACAGAGGATCTGAATTTAAAGCATAATTTTCTGTTTGAAGATCTAGAGTAATTCTCGGAGGATATAGGTGAGTATGTCTTTGACTTAGAGAAATAGTGAAAAATATCTTTCTTGTTCAGTCCACACACTTTATAAGAGATGAACTTCACTTCTCTATTCATTCCGTCTTCGTGGGTAGCCAATGATTTGGTAAAGAAATACGATGATTCATTTCTAGATTATCATCTGTATTCTTTTATAGATGATACTTTTCTGGGCTGTCTCTTATAATCTTTTTTTTCAGAAGAGAATGAGCTTCTTTGTATGTGCAATCATATATAGAGAATTAATGACTTTATCCATAAATGTATAGATATGATGTGATGTTACTTTATAAATATGATGTGATGGTACCTATCCATTTATCCTGGAGAAGAGAGACAATGTTAAGACGGTGTAAGGGTATCACCCTTGATGATACCCACCAGATATTCTAGGCGACAGAGCTTTGAGAGCACTAGGATGATTTACCTCCATAAGGCAGGTGTGAGGGAGATATATGCAATATAAAGTGCGAAGGACTGCATCCGATGTTAAAGAGATAAGACCCATCAGGGCCAGCCTGCCCTTGTGTAATCATCCTTTCACTCTCCCTCTTTCTTGTTCATTCTCTCTCTTTCTTTTTTCTTTTCTTTTTCTTTTCTTTTCCCTTTCCCCTGTGTCTGTGAGTGTGGCTATATGTTTGGCACTTATCTTTCAAAGGTGGTCTTTATTTTGTCTTCCATTTGGGGTATAGTCATGAGTGCTGTAACTTGTCATCAGGAGTGTCAAGGTCATATATGAAAGATGAAGGAATTCGCCTTGATATTAACGAAAGTGCGAATTTCCCTAGACCATCATGGACTCCCCCTATGGCAAAGCAAACCAACCTGGTGGAATTAATCTCAGTACCTTTTGGAATGCCCTGCTTGCTTGCTTGTGTTCGTTGGCTTGAGCTCCAACGCGAAGTCCTGTATGTCGGATGAAGGCATCCTGTTGTCCAACATCAGTGTGATGTCATACAGGACCTGAGTTTTGCGTGAGTATCCGTTGTCCCATGTCTGGCTTATTGGTGTGCAGACTGGTGGTTCCTCGCCGTACAGGCAGACACTCTCCGACTTCGGAGGAAGGAATGCCCTATTTCGTAGTCTGGCCCGTAAGGTTTACAACGACATTTATAATAATATTTATAGCAGAAACAGCTACACAAACTACTGTTGTAACAACAGCCCTGATATCAGTAACTTTAATGTCCCGATTTCATAGATAGACAGACAGACAGACAGACAGACAGACAGACAGACAGACAGACAGACAGACAGACAGACAGACAGACAGACAGACAGACAGACAGACAGACAGACAGACAGACAGACAGACAGATAGATAGATAGATAGATAGATAGATAGATAGATAGATAGATAGATAGATAGATAGATAGATAGATAGATAGATAGATAGATAGATAGATAGATCGATCGATCGATCGATCGATCGATAGATAGATAGATAGATAGATAGATAGATAGATAGATAGATAGATAGATAGATAGATAGATAGATAGATAGATAGATAGATAGATAGATAGATAGATAGATAGATAGATAGATAGATAGATAGATAGATAGATAGATAGATAGATAGATAGATAGATAGATAGATAGATAGATAGATAGATAGATAGATAGATAGATAGATAGATAGATAGATAGATAGATAGATAGATAGATAGATAGATAGATAGATAGATAGATAGATAGATAGATAGATAGATAGATAGATAGATAGATAGATTGGTGTCAGGTCTTAGTCAGATATGACTGAGCTACCGTATAACAGTAGTCGGTACTACCGGCTTTCTGTTAGCGCCTAACGTTGGGCGGCGCTTACCAAACCCGACAACCCCACACTGCGCCAACGGCTTCGGGCGGAAGAGAGCAACTGGGAGGGTACAAGCCTTACCCTGGTGCGAGGAAATGCAACCTAAAGACAAAATGTCATGGCAGGGCAGACCAGGCCCTAAGCTTTGGTTGGCGGCTGGTCTAGGATCGAAGCTCCGACAGGCGGACAGTTATAGCATTGCTTTCCTGATCCAGCAGCATCTGCAGCTTGTCTTGTTCCAGTCTTATTGGTTTACCTTTTCTCTGGCGTACACTAGACAGGCCGACAGAGGGATCATGCTGCATGGACAACACATGATCTCTAAATTCAGCCAGGCTTTGTGTTATGGGGAGTTATAACTCCATTTTACAAACTATCGTCTGTCAAGACGGCAAGATGCCAGTCAGTCATTGTAAAATGGAGTTATAACACTCATAACACAAAGCAAGGGCTGAATTTACAGACCATGTGTTGCCCATGCAGCATGATCCCTCTCTCGGCCTGTCTAGTTTACGCTAGAGGAAAGGTAACACCTCTACATCTGGAACAAGACCAGCTGCATATGCTGACCTATCAGCACAGCAATGTCGCCTATTAGAGCTTCCATCCTAGACTAACTTAGTCTTTACGATGCATTCCTGCCACTGTGTATTGTTTGTCCATCAAGAATGATGATGACCATTCATTTCATCCAGTGGGATTGAAAGTATGGAGCCGTGAGTTCTAAGATAGCTCAGACAGTTCACCATTGTCCTGTACTCCTGCCTGCGTACCATCATGAAATAGCCGCACTATTTGGACACACTTTTGTGGACAGTCATACTTCGCCATAATCTTCCACAGTCCTTCTCTGCTGACTGTATCAAAAGCCTTGGTAAAGTAAATGTGACATGTTGGGAGTTGGAAGCAGTACCCTCTCTGACTTACCCCACAATGAAGTAAAGCTATGAGGATGGGACTGATTTCATTTGGAGAGGATGGGTTCTTGGAAGCCAAAGGGACCCATAATAGCTCTGGAAATCTAGGAGTTTTCCCAGGAAAATTAATTTCTTCCCTCCAAAATCTTCCTTCCCGAAAAAGAGAAACTTAATTAGCTCGAGAGTCCCCCACCTGTGATCATTTTCCCTTTTAGGTGAAATGGTCACAGGAATTAATAAAATGTAAATTTCCCTTTTCTGCGTAACCTGGAACCTGGGAGATTACAATAGGACAGACTTTAGCTGTCTATTAGAGTTTACCCAGTCACCTGTAGTTCCAGATACTACCTTTATGTGAAGTAGTTACATTAACTAAACACATAGATAATAATGAAAAGTTTTGTCACACCACAATGGACTGACAGAAAAATGCAGGAACAGTTAATTTTGGTTTATTAATCAAAATAAAAAAAACCTGTGGAAGTAAACCAGTGATGCATTATGACATATGAACTAAACCCATTTGGTTCCAGCATAATGTTCTAAGACACAATGGAGATTAGAACTCCTGGAAGATCTCATGGCAGTTCTGGCATTTCATCACGGTACCACCCTTCTGATTTCCTAACAAAGTCTCTGCACTACACAAATGTTCTGTTTGTGAACTTTCAGTCAAGTTATCAAGTGAAACTTGGAATTAAACAGTCTACACATATCCCGTAGAACTTTCTGGAATGCATAACTATATGACACAGTCTTTCCTTATAAAATTGTCTATCAGACTTCAGCCATGATATTAAAAATTTTCAAGTCTTTTGTGAATGATAAAACTGATCCTAATGATCTTAGAAAGTCTCCCCAAATCACTTATGTTGTCACTTCTCCAGGAAGCAAAGCTCAATGAAGACTTTTGATCAGATCAACTCCTGACAACAGATCTTACTGAGCAGCTCATGATTTGCAGACCCAGGGTACATTATTGGACAATGATCTGCAATTCTGGATCATGACAATCTGCGAACACCGCCATCCTCACCTGAGGTGGATAAACATGGTGAACACATTTATATCTAGCCACAGGATGATGATTCTCCAGTGGACAAGAATGAAAAGGGTTTACAGACATGAGGTACAGAAGGTAGCAGATTCAGGAAGTACCTACAAGTTAAGAGCTACATTGTGTCTCCTTGTACTGGCATTAGACATCAGCAATTATATTGGGCAAGCTTTCTTTTTACTGCACTTGTACCTAGGGCCGGTTGGCTGTTGTTCTCACAGAGGACACAGACACAGTGACTGACAAGGCTAGAAAAGAATGATGGAGAGTAAATGATGAGATGTACCCAGCATATCTGATCCCTACATAGTAATGGAACAGAATAGGATGATTGTTCTCACTAACTCCTGTTACCAATCAGTGCTGCCACCATTGTTTTAGTCTGCCTGGATACTTTCCTGTTTATACCCTCTCACCTCTTCTGTCATTTCCTTTACTTACTTCTTCTGACACTGGGGTGATATTCCCCCTTGACAGTTTAGAAGTGCTTATGCATGAAAGCATATTATGTCCTTTACTTACTCGGTCAAACAGGGTGATGGTTTAATAAACTACATTCCACATGTTGCATCAAAGTAATAATGTAAAGAAACATACATTAAATATTTCACTCTAAAGTTAATATAAGTAACATATAATGGGTATGAATGTGGAGGTCTATGTGAAATGTTCCTTATGAGGATTTACACTGCCTCTCATTCAATAACACATATATATACAGAGTGAAAGAAAGATGAGACACCACATTGTACTCATTCTCTCAAACTAACACCATTCTTCTTTTATTCGTTCACTTGAGTGCCGGTGTTGGTCTGTTAGCTGGACTGTTGTTCGGCGTGCTAAATACTTGTTCGAATAAATCACAACAGTATAAATGCTGGACCAGTCCTGGATGCTAAACAGTTACACACACATTCTGTCTTCACGCCACGAACATATAAGATAAGAGGTAGAGTCTTTCATTCCTCCTTCTCACATTCGCGTGTGTTGGCGATTCGCTGTGGATTGCAACTAAGGCGACACCCAGCACACAGATCATAGTTTATCTTGTACTAAACCTGCTCTGAACACAGTCAGCAAGCTAGTGGGATCTAGACTCAAGAATAGGAAACAGTCTGAGCATAATTGAGCCTCTTCACAGCTTCAGACATAGTGATTGTACAGCACTCTTTTGGAAACGAATGAGAGATGGAGTCAGATATCTACATCAGTGCTGGCAGAGAATAGCCATTTTGGGACTGGTTGAAAGTTGGGTTCTATCTTCCAATAGAAGAATAAATATATATATATATATATATTAGTGCCGGAACTTACACACACACACTCTCATACTTAAAGCTTTACCTGACTCAGAAATAAACAAACTCAGGCATAATTTCGTCTGAAGCTTTCCTTCTGAATCAGGATGAGGGACATACAGAGACCTAAACCACATCTAGATGCTTGGCCGGTCGCTCTGCAAGTGCCGAAATTTAGCGTCGCTGGACCCAGAATATTTCGCGAGCGAAATGGTTAACCAATGGACAGAACGGGCTTAAACCACATGATCTGTCCATCATTGGATGTCACAGCTATTAATACTGTTGACGCCACATTCCTAGCATCCCAATTCTCTCTAGTGCAAACCCTTAGTGAGAAGTGTGTTTTGAAATTGTGATGTGCAGCAGTGAACAAGACGGAGTGCGCAATCATGCGACAGAGCCCCCCCCCCCCTCCAGATTGATCTCTGTGGAGAACTATCGTCTCAGTCGTTCACAGCTGACACGGTTCCTTTTGTGATCCCTCTTGTTGGTTTTCCACTTCATCCGAAGTTGATGGTTCATCAGGAACTGGACAACGACTCAAGAAGTCGGCGCCTACGTTCATTTTCCCAGGAACGTATTCGATTTGGAATGAGTATGGTTGCAACAGCAGTGACCATCGCATGAGTCTTGCGTTCAGATTCCGTGACGATGCCAGAAACATCAAGGGGTGGTGATCACATTGCACTGTAAAATGTTTACAGGTATGCCTGAAACTTTTCCACAGCCCAGATTAGACCAAGGCACTCACGCTCGATCACCGAGTAGTTCCGTTCAGAAGCATTCAGTTTCCTGCTTGCATAAGCTACAGGGAATAGCTCTGAGTGATCATCTCCTTTCCTCTGGAGTAAGGTGGCCCCTATTCCAATATTACTCGCATCTGTGCGGAGCACGAATGAGCGGTCGAGGTTGGGTAGATGTAGGATCGGTTTGGCTGTTAAAGCTTGTTTGAGAGCTGTAAAAGCCTTCTCACAATCAGCTGACCATATGACTTTCTCTGGATTCCCCTTTTTGGTAAGATCCGTTAAGGGTGCAGCCAGTGTGTTGAAGTCTTTGATGTATCTTTGATAGAATCCACATAAGGAGACGAATGATCGAACATCATTTTTGGTCCTTGGGCGAGGTGCTCTCTGAAGTTTCTCCACATTTCCTTCTTGAGGTGTTATGAAGCCTTGAGATACCTTATGGCCTAGGAAGTCCAATTGTTGAAATCCTATTTGACACTTCTTGGGTCTTGCTGTCAAACCTGTTTCCTTAAGTCGCTTGAACAAGAGATGCAATGTTTCGACATGCTCCTCAAATGTTTCGGTAGCAACTAAAATATCATCCATGAAGTGGCTGATGGCCGGATGATGTAATGGGTCAAGTAATCTTCTCATCATGCGTGTAAATACACTTGGAGCGTTACTTAATCCAAATGGAAGAACATTGAACTCGTAGTGTCCTCCAGGAGTACCGAAAGCTAACCACGGTCTGACTTCCGGTTTCACAGGAATTTGGTAATATCCCTTACTGAGATCAATCCTGGTGAAGTATTGGGCTGTATTGAGACGAGTGAACAGCTGATTCTGGTCGGGTAGAGGTTCTGCCTGAAATTCAGTAATCGCGTTGAGCTGTCGATAATCGATGCACATTCTGTGTTCACCATTAGGTTTTCTCAACAACACCACACTAGCACTGTATGGAGATTCGGATTGTGATATAATTCCTGATGAGAGCATCTGCTGTATCTCTTCCTGCAAAGTATTTTGCTTGGCATAAGGAACTGGGTACGTCTTGACTCGCACAGGTGTATCACCTGTTAGCTTCATATCAAATTCCACTAAATTAGTAAGACCTGGTTTGTCGGTAAGTATTTCTGCATACATTGCCATAAGATCTCGAATTTGCTTCTGTTGATCTGGAGATAGGTTGGGATTGATATCCACATCCTGAAATGTCTCTTTGGCTTGCAGTGTACATTCTGTTCCCATGGTAATTCCTTGTTCTACTTCAGTAGCAACAGCCATAGCCATCAGGTGGGCCGTTTCGGAGGTTGCGGACCTTTCATTCCATTTCTTCAAAAGGTTTATGTGAAACACTTTCAACTTGCCTTTGACAGAAATTTTGTAGTGAGTACGAGATATTTTCTCTGTCACCTCAAATGGTCCTTTCCATCCAATTTGCAACTTGTTCTGACTGGTTGGAAGTAGTAGCAGCACTTTTTCACCCACTGTCAGCTCTCTATCTTTTGCCTTCTTGTTGAAATTGCGAGTCATTCTTCGTCGAGCTTGACGCAGATTCACATTCGCTTGTCTCCAACCATGTTGTAGACGTTTCTTCAACTCAGCAACATAAACAGATGCAGTAACAACTGTATCATCTGCATGATCATCAGTCCATGTTCTCAGTAATACTTCCAAGGGTCCCTTGATTGGCCTCCCAAAACAACAGTGTTGCGGGCGCAATCCAAGTAGAGTGATGAGGCACTTCCCGGTATGCGAATAATGCAGCAGGAATATATGTGTCCCAATCCTCTGGTTTTTCATGAGCTAACTTTCTCAGAATACTGATGAGGGTACCGTTCCACCGTTCTACACTCCCGTTCGTTTGAGGCAAATGGGGAGATGAATAGATATGGCGAGCATGAAATAGCCGAAAGACTTCTTCCATGAGTTTACTGCGAAACTGTGATGCATTGTCGGTTAGGATTTTGAGGGGAAATCCAATCCGAGTAAATATCTCAAGTAAGGCTTCAGCAATGTGCTTGGAGTCACTTGATGGCATTGGAATACTTTCTGCCCACATTGAACAGACGTCCACCAATGTTAATATGTATCGATTCTTCCTCCGCGTCCTGGGGAGTGGTCCGATAATGTCTACGGCAACTCTCTCGAAAGGAGATCCAGTTAGGGGCATCTCACCAAGCGGGACAGGGGGTGTCCTATGTCTTGGGGGTCACTCTTTGGCATTCAGGGCATGACTTGACATATCTGGTGATGTCAGAATTCATTCCGGGCCAAAAATAGTGCATGGAAATTCTTTGCATAGTAGCATTTATTCCCATATGCCCACTGAAAGATAAGTTGTGGCCCATATCCAATAGTTGAGCACGATACGTAGACGGGACAATTAATTGAGAATATTCTTGTCCATTTTTTCCTGCCTTGCGATATAGAAGTCCACCCTTCATATACATGTTGCCTCTACGTGGAGGTGAATGTGCTTTAGGCAGTTTGTTGAAGCATGGCAACAAGGTGCTGTCAGCACTCTGTGCTTTCTTCAAATCCTCTGATCGAGGGTTGGTCGGAGTCGACGATGCTGGAGTTTTTTCTGTCTGCGAATTAGTCGTCAAAGCAGCGACTATCACAGGCTGTATAGGTTCTCCTAGAAAGACGTAACGACAACCGAGCAGGACTGGGTACACGGGATTTTCCATCACCGCTGCCTTGATTGTTCCAGTAACATAACGCGAAGCTATATGTACTCGAGCCACAGGTAGTGACATCTTGGCTGAACTTTTCAAGGGTCCCTGTATAATCACCATTTCCTCAGTCAACTGTTCTGGCTGAACTAAGGATGTTGCTACGACGCAGTCATAATTTAGACCTGTATCATATAAGCAAATGGCGGGGTATCCATTTAGCAAGATGGATTCCACTACCGGAATTTTGGAGTGGGTGTCTTCATGAGTTGTCACACTGGACGTTTCACTAGTGCTCCCCTTACGTTCCTTCCGGCGAGTCAGACATGCAACTGTGTGAGGGGTAGGAGGTTTCTTCCGACAATCTTTTGTGTGATGTCCTACCTTCCGGCAATTGGTACAGTAGTCCTTCCCACTCTTCTTGGCAGCCTGAATATAAGTTTGACTGGTGCTCGCAGATTTCTTCAACTTCTTATTGGGGTTGGTGAGTTCTTTTTCTTTGGTCTTGAGTGATTGGTCTGGGGGAGAAGCTTTGGTCATCCGACTCTTACTTCCCACCTCCTTCTGAGATTTCTCCCATCTCTCTGCCAAAAGAATAATTTCCTCAAGTCTATCAGCTCCATTCTGTGTTAAGAACGCCCGAAGTTCTGATGACATTTTATCCCTTAATTGGTCAATCAATAATATCTCTCGGAGTCCTTCAAATGTTTCTTCAAACTTTCCCATCTCTGCCCATTTGTGCAGGTAGGATTTTAATCTTTCAACCCATTGGCCGTAACTTTCCCCAGGCTTCTTCTTAGCTGATCTGAATTTCCTTTTATAGTTATCAGAATCGACTTCGAAGCGAGTTAGTAAAGCTCTTTTGAGAACACCGTAATCCTGTCGTTCCTCATGACTAAGTCTAGAGAAAATTTCAAAAGCAGTAGTTCTTAAACCCTGGGATAGTTTCACCGACCATTTAGATTCACCAAGCCCACATGTAGAACACATAAGTTCGAACCTGGAAAGATAGTGATCAATCCCTTCAGCGTTCTCATTATATGGTTCTAAAGGAAATGCCATCGCTCCAGTGTGATGGTAGTTTTCCTCTGTCTGTATATCTGTAGTTGGCCTGCGTGTGAAAATGGAGGGGGTGGTAGGAACACCACTCTCCAGTCTCCTCCTCTCCAACTCATTATCCATGCGCCTAATCTCCAACTGATGTTGTCTCTCCTTTTCTCTATTATCCATCTCAGCCTGCAGCTTCCTATCCTCCAACTCTAAAGCTATCCGGCTTTCTCTCTCTTTCTGAATCATTTCAGCCTCTCTGTCTTTTTCCTTCTGAATTATTTCAGCCTCTCTGTCTTTTTCCTTTTGGGTTATCTCAGCCTGTAAACGCTCATGTCTATCGAATTCGTCAGAGACGTACTTCGCGAGCTCAGGACCCTTTAACCCACATGATTTGCCTACATCGACATATTGTTTCCGTAGTAAAGCTGTTTCCGCCATGCTAAATTTTAGATCTTTCCCAAATATTTGAAAAAAATACTAAGTGTCGCCTCTGTCTGATTCAGATAGGAAAACCCCTGTATCTGAAACGGTACAAAGCATGCAATGGCGAAATACAAACAACAAATCAACAATGTAATATTGCAGGAAAATCTTGCACGAAATCTGGAGTTTTCGACAATTGAGAGAAAAACACCAAACACCCGAAGTCAACCTCACTAGACAATAAAGATTCTGATTTACCCCTCTGATCTACACCTGGTAACATAAGACCTAAAGTGATTTCTAATCAGTGGTTCTGAATCTTGAATTACACAAAGTCCACCTAGTGGCCTTGCAAATGCGGTCCTTAAAATTGTAAATAAAGTTCCGCAAAAAATGTAGAGTTCTGTTTCACCTTAAAAACCTGAAAGAAAATATTCACATATTTCAAGCAATTGTGGTGTGAACAAAATTAACCCACTATGTGGTACCAACAATAAATGTATGGTTACGAGAAAGCACGAGTTCTATCCCGGACGAGCCCCCAGTAAATCTGACATGTTGGGAGTTGGAAGCAGTACCCTCTCTGACTTACCCCACAATGAAGTAAAGCTATGAGGATGGGACTGATTTCATTTGGAGGGGATGGGTTCTTGGAAGCCAAAGTGACCCATAATAGCTCTGGAAATCTAGGAGTTTTCCCAGGAAAATTAATTTCTTCCCTCCAAAATCTTCCTTCCCGAAAAAGAGAAACTTAATTAGCTCGAGATTTCCCCACCTATGATCATTTTCCCTTTTAGGTGAAATGGTCACAGGAATTAATAAAATGTAAATTTCCCTTTTCTGAGTAACCTGGAACCTGGATGATTACAATAGGACAGACTTTAGCTGTCTATTAGAGTTTACCCAGTCACCTGTAGTTCCAGATACTACCTTTATGTGAAGTAGTTACTTTAACTAAACAAATAGATAATAATGAAAAGTTTTGTCACACCACAATGGACTGACAGAAAAATGCAGGAACAGTTAATTTTGGTTTATTAATCAAAATAAAAAAAACCTGTGGAAGTAAACCAGTGATGCATTATGACATATGAACTAAACCCATTTGGTTCCAGCATAATGTTCTAAGACACAATGGAGATTAGAACTCCTGGAAGATCTCATGGCAGTTCTGGCATTTCATCACGGTACCACCCTTCTGATTTCCTAACAAAGTCTCTGCACTACACAAATGTTCTGTTTGTGAACTTTCAGTCAAGTTATCAAGTGAAACTTGGAATTAAACAGTCTACACATATCCCGGAGAACTTTCTGGAATGCATAACTATATGACACAGTCTTTCCTTATAAAATTGTCTATCAGACTTCAGCCATGATATTAAAAATTTTCAAGTCTTTTGTGAATGATAAAACTGATCCTAATGATCTTAGAAAGTCTCCCCAAATCACTTATGTTGTCACTTCTCCAGGAAGCAAAGCTCAATGAAGACTTTTGATCAGATCAACTCCTGACAACAGATCTTACTGAGCAGCTCATGATTTGCAGACCCAGTGTACATTATTGGACAATGATCTGCAACTCTGGATCATGACAATCTGCGAACACCGCCATCCTCACCTGAGGTGGATAAACATGGTGAACACATTTATATCTAGCCACAGGATGATGATTCTCCAGTGGACAAGAATGAAAAGGGTTTACAGACATGAGGTACAGAAGGTAGCAGATTCAGGAAGTACCTACAAGTTAAGAGCTACATTGTGTCTCCTTGTACTGGCATTAGACATCAGCAATTATATTGGGCAAGCTTTCTTTTTACTGCACTTGTACCTAGGGCCGGTTGGCTGTTGTTCTCACAGAGGACACAGACACAGTGACTGACAAGGCTAGAAAAGAATGATGGAGAGTAAATGATGAGATGTACCCAGCATATCTGATCCCTACATAGTAATGGAACAGAATAGGATGATTGTTCTCATTAACTCCTGTTACCAATCAGTGCTGCCACCATTGTTTTAGTCTGCCTGGATACTTTCCTGTTTATACCCTCTCACCTCTTCTGTCATTTCCTTTACTTACTTCTTCTGACACTGGGGTGATATTTCCCCTTGACAGTTTAGAAGTGCTTATGCATGAAAGCATATTATGTCCATTACTTACTCGGTCAAACAGGGTGATGGTTTAATAAACTACATTCCACATGTTGCATCAAAGTAATAATGTAAAGAAACATACATTAAATATTTCACTCTAAAGTTAATATAAGTAACATATAATGGGTATGAATGTGGAGGTCTATGTGAAATGTTCCTTATGAGGATTTACACTGCCTCTCATTCAATAACACATATATATACAGAGTGAAAGAAAGATGAGACACCACATTGTACTCATTCTCTCAAACTAACACAACAGTATAAATGCTGGACCAGACCTGGATGCTAAACAGTTACACACACATTCTGTCTTCACGCCACGAACATATAAGATAAGAGGTAGAGTCTTTCATTCCTCCTTCTCACATTCGCGTGTGTTGGCGATTCGCTGTGGATTGCAACTAAGGCGACACCCAGCACACAGATCATAGTTTATCTTGTACTAAACCTGCTCTGAACACAGTCAGCAAGCCAGTGGGATCTAGACTCAAGAATAGGAAACAGTCTGAGCATAATTGAGCCTCTTTTCACAGCTTCAGACATAGTGATTGTACAGCACTCTTTTGGAAACGAATGAGAGATGGAGTCAGATATCTACATCAGTGCTGGCAGAGAGTAGCCATTTTGGGACTGGTTGAAAGTTGGGTTCTATCTTCCAATAGAAGAATAAATATATATATATATATATATATATATTAGTGCCGGAACTTACACACACACACTCTCATACTTAAAGCTTTACCTGACTCAGAAATAAACAAACTCAGGCATAATTTCGTCTGAAGCTTTCCTTCTGAATCAGGATGAGGGACATACAGAGACCTAAACCACATCTAGATGCTTGGACGGTCGCTCTGCAAGTGCCGAAATTTAGCGTCTGATGATAGTTTCCTTGTGGTGCTGATGATAGTTTCCTTGTGGTGCTGATGATAGTTTCCTTGTGGTGCTGATGATAGTTTCCTTGTGGTGCTGATGATAGTTTCCTTGTGGTGCTGATGATAGTTTCCTTGTGGTGCTGATGATAGTTTCCTTGTGGTGCTGATGATAGTTTCCTTGTGGTGCTGATGATAGTTTACTTGTGGTGCTGATGATAGTTTCCTTGTGGTGCTGATGATAGTTTCCTTGTGGTGCTGATGATAGTTTACTTGTGGTGCTGATGATAGTTTCCGTGTGGTGCTGATGATAGTTTCCTTGTGGTGCTGATGATAGTTTCCTTGTGGTGCTGATGATAGTTTCCTTGTGGTGCTGATGATAGTTTCCTTGTGGTGCTGATGATAGTTTCCTTGTGGTGCTGATGATAGTTTACTTGTGGTGCTGATGATAGTTTCCTTGTGGTGCTGATGATAGTTTCCTTGTGGTGCTGGTGATACTTTACTTGTGGTGCTGATGATAGTTTCCTTGTGGTGCTGATGATAGTTTTCTTGTGGTGCTGATGATAGTTTACTTGTGGTGCTGATGATAGTTTCCGTGTGGTGCTGATGATAGTTTCCTTGTGGTGCTGATGATAGTTTCCTTGTGGTGCTGATGATAGTTTCCTTGTGGTGCTGATGATAGTTTATTTGTGGTGCTGATGATAGTTTCCTTGTGGTGCTGATGATAGTTTCCTTGTGGTGCTGATGATAGTTTACTTGTGGTGCTGATGATAGTTTACTTGTGGTGCTGGTGATAGTTTCCTTGTGGTGCTGATGATAGTTTCCTTGTGGTGATGATGATAGTTTCCTTGTGGTGCTGATGATAGTTTCCTTGTGGTGCTGATGATAGTTTCCTTGTGGTGCTGATGATAGTTTCCGTGTGGTGCTGATGATAGTTTCCTTGTGGTGCTGATGATAGTTTCCTTGTGGTGCTGATGATAGTTTCCTTGTGGTGCTGATGATAGTTTACTTGTGGTGCTGATGATAGTTTCCGTGTGGTGCTGATGATAGTTTCCTTGTGGTGCTGATGATAGTTTCCGTGTGGTGCTGATGATAGTTTCCTTGTGGTGCTGATGATAGTTTACTTGTGGTGCAAATGATAGTTTACTTGTGGTGCTGATGATAGTTTACTTGTGGTGCTGATGATAGTTTACTTGTGGTGCTGATGATAGTTTCCTTGTGGTGCTGATGATAGTTTCCTTGTGGTGCTGATGATAGTTTCCTTGTGGTGCTGATGATAGTTTCCTTGTGGTGCTGATGATAGTTTCCTTGTGGTGCTGATGATAGTTTACTTGTGGTGCTGATGATAGTTTCCATGTTGTGCTGATGATAGTTTCCTTGTGGTGCTGATGATAGTTTCCTTGTGGTGCTGATGATAGTTTCCTTGTGGTGCTGATGATAGTTTCCTAGGGGTGCTGATGATAGTTTACTTGTGGTGCTGATGATAGTTTCCTTGTGGTGCTGATGATAGTTTACTTGTGGTGCTGATGATAGTTTCCTTGTGGTGCTGATGATAGTTTCCTTGTGGTGCTGATGATAGTTTACTTGTGGTGCTGATGATAGTTTCCTTGTGGTGCTGATGATAGTTTCCTTGTGGTGCTGATGATAGTTTACTTGTGGTGATGATGATAGTTTCCGCGTGGTGCTGATGATAGTTTCCTTGTGGTGCTGATGATAGTTTACTTGTGGTGCTGATGATAGTTTTCTTGTGGTGCTGATGATAGTTTCCTTGTGGTGCTGATGATAGTTTCCTTGTGGTGCTGATGATAGTTTCCTTGTGGTGCTGATGATAGTTTCATTGTGGTGCTGATGATAGTTTCCTTGTGGTGCTGACGATAGTTTCATTGTGGTGCTGATGATAGTTTCCTTGTGGTGCTGACGATAGTTTCCTTGTGGTGCTGATGATAGTTTCCTTATGGTTCTGATGATAGTTTCCTTGTGGTGCTGATGATAGTTTACTTGTGGTGCTGATGATAGTTTCCTTGTGGTGCTGATGATAGTTTCCTTGTGGTGCTGATGATAGTTTCCGTGTGGTGCTGATGATAGTTTCCGTGTGGTGCTGATGATAGTTTCCGTGTGGTGCTGATGATAGTTTCCTTGTGGTGCTGATGATAGTTTCCTTGTGGTGCTGATGATAGTTTCCTTGTGGTGCTGATGATAGTTTCCTTGTGGTGCTGATGATAGTTTCCTTGTGGTGCTGATGATAGTTTACTTTTCGGTGTTGATGATAGTTTACTTGTGGTGCTGATGATAGTTTCCTTGTGGTGCTGATGATAGTTTACTTGTGGTGCTGATGATAGTTTCCTTGTGGTGCTGATGATAGTTTACTTGTGGTGTTGATGATAGTTTACTTGTGGTGCTGATGATAGTTTACTTGTGGTGCTGATGATAGTTTCCTTGTGGTGCTGATGATAGTTTACTTGTGGTGCTTATGATAGTTTACTTGTGGTGCTGATGATAGTTTACTTGTGGTGCTGATGATAGTTTACTTGTGGTGCTGATGATAGTTTCCTTGTGGTGCTGATGATAGTTTACTTGTGGTGCTGATGATAGTTTACTTGTGGTGCTGATGATAGTTTACTTGTGGTGCTGATGATAGTTTACTTGTGGTGCTAATGATAGTTTATTTGTGGTGCTGATGATAGTTTCCTTGTGGTGCTGATGATAGTTTACTTGTGGTGCTGATGATAGTTTACTTGTGGTGCTGATGATAGTTTACTTGTGGTGCTGATGATAGTTTCCGTGTGGTGCTGATGACAGTTTCCTTGTGGTGCTGATGATAGTTTACTTGTGGTGCTGATGATAGTTTACTTGTGGTGCTGATGATAGTTTCCTTGTGGTGCTGATGATAGTTTACTTGTGGTGCTGATGATAGTTTCCTTGTGGTGCTGATGATAGTTTACTTGTGGTGCTGATGATAGTTTCCTTGTGGTGCTGATGATAGTTTCCTTGTGGTGCTGATGATAGTTTACTTGTGGTGCTGATGATAGTTTCCTTGTGGTGCTGATGATAGTTTCCTTGTGGTGCTGATGATAGTTTCCTTGTGGTGCTGATGATAGTTTCCTTGTTGTGTTGATGATAGTTTACTTGTGGTGCTGATGATAGTTTCCTTGTGGTGCTGATGATAGTTTCCGTGTGGTGCTGATGATAGTTTCCTTGTGGTGCTGATGATAGTTTACTTTTGGTGCTGATGATAGTTTCCTTGTGGTGCTGATGATAGTTTCCTTGTGGTGCTGATGATAGTTTCCTTGTGGTGCTGATGATAGTTTACTTGTGGTGCTGATGATATTTTCCGTGTGGTGCTGATGATAGTTTCCGTGTGGTGCTGATGATAGTTTACTTGTGATGCTAATGATAGTTTGCTTGTGGTGCTGATGATAGTTTCCTTGTGGTGCTGATGATAGTTTACTTGTGGTGCTGATGATAGTTTCCGTGTGGTGCTGATGATAGTTTCCTTGTGGTGCTGATGATAGTTTCCTTGTGGTGCTGATGATAGTTTCCTTGTGGTGCTGATGATAGTTTCCTTGTGATGCTGATGATAGTTTACTTGTGGTGCTGGAAAAAGTGTCCTTCTGGTACTGTAAACATCTCTGAGGTGTCATTTCGGTGTTGCTTGGATTGTCTCTCTTGCTAGGTCATGCATATATTATCACCTACATATTGTCTTCTATACTCTTATTAACGCCCATCTGAGCTTCTTTGTATTTTTCTGATTCGATATGATATTTCCTCTCGTTTTGCTATTATTTAAATCATCAATTAAACTCAATTTCTTTTTTCGGCGACTCCTCTGGGTGGTCGCTAGAGCTACGGAGTTCGTGATTTGTGTGACGCTTTCCGAGCTGCGGAAAGAGACCGAGCCATATGGGATCAAATCCCGATGCAATGAAGTCGACTCTGTCGACTTTTAAGTAACTTTTTATCAATTAAACTTTTCTGTGATACTATAATTAGAGGGTGTCCAGGGTTATCCATGCTGCATGTTTAAGTTCTCTGTTGTCAAGGACTTATGTATATGATTCACTACACAAGAGTTTAGCCTGCCACCAATAGTCCTCGTACTCACTTCACTCAGTTAACTCTTGTAGGGCCTGGTATTTATTAGATAATATGACCGTAACGTGTTCCTTAGTTTCTTTATTTCTACTATCTTACTTTTTTATTGATTTATTCTTTTATAAGATGGCCTGTATCCCTTGAGATACATATTAATTTTATATTTGAGCAGATGGTGTTCCATACATTACTCACACCGCGTGTTATCCTCACTGAACCATACCCTTATGAAACGTGTAATCACTCACATACACACACACACACACACACACACACACACGCACACACACACACACACACACATCGATCACAGTCAACACATGAAGTAACTCACAACATGAAGTAAGTCACAACACATGGAGTAACTCACAACATGAAGTAACTCATTGTGGTGTGTTAATTAGAAATGGGAGATAGATATCCAAATTCGTGGAGGCCGTCTACTACATAAAACAAGAAATGGTTCGTCGAGGTAATGTTTCCTAATGAAGGCCAGGAGAGCCACGGGAAAGTCACCGCATTCAGCTGCGGAGAAATCTCACTCTGGATAACCTGACGCGTGTTGTATCCCATCCACAATCTGCTCTCCATATATTTTGTCAAATGAGGAAGTATTATCACACTATTGTTTGACACAGTAATGCACATGTAACTCTGATTAAATTAAATAACACAAACTAATAAGATTATAATCTTGTAATAAATAAATGGGGGATGTGTATGTGCCATGAGAAATCACAATGTACATGACCAAAATTACACACACACTATATATATATATATATATATATATATATATATATATATATATATATATATATATATATATATATATATATATATAGACTATCTTGAAGTTTTGGTTGAATCTACAAATAATGAATGTCCTCGGGTCTTCAGCTCTAAACTATTGCTGACATATGTTCATCTGGCTGTGTAGCTATTATTAGGGTTCCTTTGTTTGAATGGGAACTGTGTATATTAGTTGAGTCTAACTATTGGCCTTTGATCGTCACTGAGGATACATGGGTTGTCACTTAGCTTTCTTTCCATGGTGGCACTGGCATTTATGAGTGGCAAATGTTGATGAACTGTCTTCCGCTCTTCAAATGCAATATAAAGGCGAAGACTCATCCTTCACTGATAACTTAGACAATTCGACAATCACTACATGGATGTTCCCAGTTTAAGCGCACCATACGTAAGCCACTTAACCACCCACCTCTCATCATCCATTAATAATACGAACAACAAACATGTACCCATACTCATGAGAAAATTTGGGAGAAAGGGAAAATGGTAACGGACCACTACACACATGTACGTCAGCTAGACCCTTGTCTGCTGCATGTACTCATATAGAGCTCAATAGCCGCACAATAGGCCTATACCTCCTCTGTTGTGTGTTGTCACTGTCATGATTTGATGTGACCACTTTCCCACACATAGACACATGATACAGGCAATCGTAAGTTTATATCTGCAAGACATGACAACGATCACAGTCTACGCATGTAGTAACTCACGTCACATGAAGTAACTCACAACACATGGAATAACTCAGAATACACGAAGTAGTTCACGACACATAAAGCAACTCACAACAAATGAAGTAACTCTCAACACATGAAGTAGCCCATAACACATCAATCTTGTCAGTGGTCACCAAGTTCTCCAATATATTTCTTCTCGTAACGTGCCCACAAGTTGTGACTGTCTATGTCTACTTTCTCTAATCAGTTTACGGTGTTCATCTACTTTTTGTAGGAATTGCCCAGTGGATGTTCTGTATCTCCGTGGTATTCTCTGCATTTTTATTTTTCAGAAATCACATTTACAGTGACATTAAATGTTTTCAGCTTGTCTGCTCATTTTCCATGCTTCACTTCCATACAAAAGATACACTCGTAATAAGCTATATTTAAAAACTCAATTTAGAGTTACTATTGAGATAAAGGTAGCCTTAGATTAGCATTTACCTCAACTTCGGTGAATAAAGCTTAGATCCTAGACATTGCACAATCTCTGCCAGTGTATTCCTGAAGCGATGGTTGAGAGAAAAGTGCACAAAGAAGTTGACAGACGCATTTACCGCGTAGAACAGAAATAGGGCGTACATGCTTGCCAGGTATGACTCGCGATGAGCGCCAGCATAGGAAAAGCCTGGTACGAAATACTTACAGTAAACAACCAAAACAAGAGGTGTATTGCAAGAGATGAATATTGCCGAGATACAACATACAACAATTACAAGTCGTGTGTACTTTGGAGACGATGCAAGGTTGATTTGATGGTTTGATGACATATATGTGGACTTTTTCTGAAATTTTGAAGACCGCTTTAGACCAATCACCATGACAACAGTGTTAATGAGGACAGCTAGTTCACAGAATGATGGGAGAATGATCGTGTTGGTTATATTATGACCTGTCTCAATTTTCATTCTGTCTTTGGAGATGAGTACAGTTATCCTGCTTCTATTGAAGCGGAGGTTGTATGTCCAGTGTAAGGTCAACGTGGAGAAGATAACTGTGTAGCTCAAACCAACCAGGATCCACACAGTTGCTAGCGCTATCAGTGATCTTTTCACGGAGAAGAGAGTCTGTACGTGGAGCGGCATGATGATACACAGACATCGTTCCAAGGACACAAGGACTGTGGTCAGGCTGGAGATATCCGTGAACATGCCCATAGTCCAGCCGACAATGTAGTACTGGACAGACAGATAATCGAAGGTGTCCGTTGACAATTGGATCTGTAGTATGCTGAGGATGTTAAACACCAGGATGCTGACTAGAACCATGAGGTCAGTGATGGACAAGGACAGTAGAGTCAGCGTGACGTTGTTGGTTCTCCAGTCCTGCAGCAGAAATACTGTGATGTTGGCCAGGTTACAGACAACACCAGCCGAGCTGATAACTGTGGTAATGGGAGTCGTGTATTCCATTGTCAGGTTGTCCTGAATTCAACGGCCCCTCCCTGTTTCTGTAAGCCTTTTTTAAAAAAAAAAGACTTATTTAAGCACGAGCGTGACTCAATAACTTAATTTTCTCATCACATTGTAAATAGACGCTAAACTCTTCATATAATCATTATTCACGTTAAAATTAAATAACATTTAAATCAGCTACACGTGATGGTAATCTAAACTTAAAGAGTTTAACTGGAAAACTTAACTGAAAGATGATAATAAATATACATGAGTTTAACCCACATGCTTGAGTTTTAACCTAGACACAAATAGTGAATGAAATATATCTGTATGGGTTGTACACGATAAGTGGCCATATGTTTAGAACATTGTGGATTAATCACGTTGTATTCCAGTACGAAGATACATTCATTCTACACACACTTCATATTACAGGTACGAGGGTTGTTCAAGCGAAAATCTTAAAAATGTGATAACAATTACAATAACCAAGCCATTGTCTTGTAGCCTGTCAATATTGTTGTTGAGAATGTCAAGAAGGTTAGACACGCTGCATCACTGTACAAATGAACACGGTGACGTCATAAGAACAGTTGAATGATGGCAGTCTCACTTTTGACATGCACCAAAGAGGCGCAGTTGTGATATTCGTTTTTTGATCAGTGAAGGGCTGGAAACTAAAGACATTCATCGGCGAATGTATGGATGTGCATGCCTTTCAGTCAGTCCAGCAAGTGTATGAGTGGAGTAAGAAGTTTCACAGCGGGGTGACTTCTGTAACAGAAAATGCTGGAGTTGACTGCTAAAGGATATGCAACTAACATTTTTAATGCTACAATAAGAAACTGCATCTACATCTGAACTGATTCAAAGTCAGAATATATTGTGTTGTCAACCAAGTCTGTAACCATGAGCATTCTGTAACCATGACCACGGCCAGGCGCTGGACAAGGCAACACACAGAACGCTTCAGGAAATCACCGGCTGTGCGTTCATTCACATAATTTGATATGTCGTGTCCACGCGCATTTTTCTGCGAACAGGATACATGTAAGCAGTGGCCTTCTCTACACAAAGGACATATGTAAGCAGTGACCATCCCTATAAACAGGACATATGTAAGCAGGGACCATACGTATAGTATTAACTATTATAAATAGCGACGGAAGACAACCCTATGCCGTTGATGGCGACAGGTTTCCCACATCATCCACATTGTTTCCATAAAGACATGGCACGTTCTGAGTCGTGACATGACAATGACACTTTTAGTAATTTAGCTGTTGAGTAGAATACTATGTCATGCAGAACAAAAATAACATCAAACTCCAGTGGGTATCATTGGACAGATATGGCTGAAGCCCTGATACAATAGCCCAGTACTTTTTTTCCAACGTCCGTAACTTTCAAACCTCCCGGAAAACGACTGCAACCACCTCACCAATCACCAGTCGACTGTCTGTCTCCGTGAACCAGACAAAACCAGGCATCCAATCTGAGGAACGTCACCAACCCTCTTCTTCTTCTTCTTCTTCTTCTTCTTCTTCTTCTTCTTCTTCTTCCTCCTCCTCCTCCTCTTCTTCTTCATCTACTTCTTCGCCTGCTATCTCCCATTGCGGTAAAGGTCCTCAACCAGCTCGGTCCATGATGGTCTATGTTGTGTCATCTCTTGCAGCTCCCTCAATACAAACTGAGTTAAGTTGAGTTGATCTCCTTGTCTTCCCTCACAGTTATGCGATTCTACTAACGACCCCCCCCCCCGCCTCAATATCATTCTCTCAAAATACAGGTTCTCAGAAACTTTCCCCGCTTTCTCCACAGGTGCACGACCCCCTCCCCCCTTCTTTTGTTCATAGGTAATCTATCACCAGAGGTGCATTCCCTTCCAAACTATCAGCCTATTCATTCCTCCGCACTCCGGTATGACACGGCAGATCCCCATACAATTTTCACAGTCTATTGCCTCTGATGCTAGGGAAGCCATTCTACACGAAACATTCCTTCCTTTGCGGTAAAATGCAATCTCCGTGAGTTCGTAATAAATTCAATGTGTGTTTCAGCTGTCTCCTCCAACAATCGGAAGGCTGCTGTTACTGCTTCCACCTCTATTCTCACGCTGGATGTCGTAATCTCTTATGCCAGATTATCCCTTTTCAAGAATCGTCCTTTAGCCTTCGCAATGAAACCCCAGCCACTACGTCTGTTTCTCAGTACTGACAATTTAGTGTAGATCACTATGTCACCTTGATGTGTGTTGCTCTGGATCATGTGTTGTACCTCAGACTCTATGCGGCCTGCACTCACGACCCAGTGTTACTATTACATTGTGCCAGTCCGTCATGTCTTCCGTTACTTTTACCCACTCTTTTTCACGATTGATGTTCTATATTTCACACACCTGACGTATAGATAGTTTTGCCTGTACCATCCAGGTCCTCTAAAAGTACTGGGGAGTTTTGGTCATAGACAAGAACTTTAGGAAGGGATAATTCCAACTGTACCTCCACGTGGTAGAGGATGGAAACACACTACGGTGTGGCTAACAGAGCTCTGGGGACCGAGTATCCACCGGAATAAGTGGACAACTCTGTAGCTGAGCAGAGCAAGGCACTCACTTGTCCTGACAGTCGGAAATGGCTGTTAAAGGCAGAGTTAAAAGACCACCATGTGAATGTGGAAGGCAAGATGAAACCACCACATTATCTTCCCAAGACTTCATGGCAAAACACATTTCAGAAATAGTGAACGACGTTAATGGCTGTCTTAGGACATCCTCGTCTGGTAGGGACAGTCATGAGCCACAAGTGACACCAGACCGTCATCCAGCTACTGATGCTGGATGGACTGAGACGGTGGTATGGAGGAATACCATCAGCAGAGTTAATCCAGAACACTAAAGACCGAGATCTGTGGAGAGCCATGAACGCCTACGCCAGCCGGCACGGAAATTGATGATGATGATGATGATGATGATGATGATGATGATGATGATGATGATGATGATGATGATGATGATGATGATGATGACGACGACGACGACGACGATGATGATGATGATGATGATGATGATGATGATGATGATGATGATGATGATGATGATGATGATGATGATGATGATGATGATGATGATGATGATGATGATGATGATGATCCAGGACCTGCCTATTCTCAATCTATGACCTTTGACCATAGCCATGTTGACATTTGGATTGAAGGAATTGTTGGTGGTGCAAGGATATACCCCAGTGTTTCCCAACGTGGGGCCCATGCCCCACAGAAGGACAATTCGACTGTTAAGGGGGGCAATTCGAAAATGTAAGAAATCGGCAGGATATAACAAAACGAGGAGATTTGAGACTGAAGTTAAATAAATTGGAACCTAACATAAAATCTCTTTGCAGCAAGGATCTCACTAAATTTAAATAATTACTAATAATTAAAATAATATAGAAAAATCTTTCATTAAAATTATTTTGTACTTGAATTTCAGTTCTCCATTATATGTTTTGAAAATTTACTTACTGTGTTTGCTCAATAATTTCCTAGTGATATCTTCTTAAAACCTATCTGTCCTTTGGCTAGGATCGGGTGCATTTGCTGCTCTCCCCCCAGTAGTGCACCTGGTCTGGTCGGGGGCCGGGAAGATCAAATTAAAAACCCATCACATATCTTCACCTTAGATGTGGGCCTGGTGGACCACTGTGGGCAATAGCTTACAGTGAGACTAAGGGTCCACACACAAAAAAAAGGGGGCAGGCGGGGAAACTAGCTTGTCTGGGGTAACCGCCAAACCAAAAAAAAATAAAAAATTCACCCAACACAACCGACACAGGGACGCGGGAACAGTTTTTTAGTGAACATTTCAATTTTTGAATATTAAACATTATGCATATGTTGGGAGGGGGGGGGGCATAAGAATTTTAGAAAGGCTTAGGTGGGGCATAGCACAAAAAAGGTTGGGAAACACTGATATACCCCATGCATATAATTGGTGTGTCCTTTGTGTACCCCAGGATCACCTGCATGGCAGCATTCTGTATGCGCTCCATTCCTTCAAGCTAGCTCTTTGACACGGTCAGCATCCCTTCTCAAACTGTACTCAGTGACATAAATTATTAACTGCTGAAAGAGCCTGTAAAGCAACCTCTGCTGTCCCCCTGTTGCTGCCATTGCCCTCAATGAATTAAGTCTCCGTCCAGCCTTCGCCACTAAATCCCCCATATGATCCTTAAAAGACTTATATCTGTCGAAGGTGATTCCAAAGTACTTCAATTTACTCTCTCTCTCTCTCTCTCTCTCTCTCTCTCTCTCTCTCTCTCTCTCTCTCTCTCTCTCTCTCTCTCTCTCTCTCTCTCTCTCTCTCTCTACTGAGAGGATGTCCATTCAAAAGGGCATCTGCCTTCACGATTTAATTATCCAGGAAATACCATACAGTCAATGTCTTGTCTGGATTTATTACATCCTCTGAATTCATCACAACTCCGCAACCGTTTTTACTGCCGTCTGTAGGTCTTCATCCATTCTTTTCCATTCTCGTTCCTGTCTGCACACCAGCACACCGTCTGTGAATGTCAAGATTCTACCAATTCCTGGCGCCTCAATTGCAGCATCTTTGCTGGTTTTTGCATTAAAGAGTACTGGGGACATGACAGATCCCTGTGGCAGCCGGGTGTTATATAGTACAGGAGTCAGAAGTCCATGAACTCATGCGAAGTGCAATTTTAAGCTAGTAAAGTACTGCCGCAATTCATTTAACAATCCACACATGTGGTATGTGTGTGTTTATATCTATCCATCTGTCTGTCTGTCTGTCTGTCTGTCTGTCTGTCTGTCTGTCTGTCTGTCTGTCTGTCTGTCTGTCTGTCTGTCTGTCTGTCTGTCTCTCTGTGTATCTATCTCTCACTATCTTTCTACACTTACCTACTTATTTACCTGTCTGTCTGCCAGTCTGTTTCTGTCTGTCTGTCTGTCTGTCTGTCTGTCTGTCTTTCCGTCTGTGGTATCTATCTCTCACTATCCATTTATCCACTCACCCGCCTACCTAACTTTTATTTCTATTTGTCTGTCTGTCAGTGTATCTACATCATACTACCCATCTATGTTTCTACCCATCTACCCACATACCTACCTACCTGTTTATCTATCTGTTTGTCAGTCAGTCACTCTGTCTGTCTGTCTGTCTGTCTGTCTGTCTGTCTGTCTGTCTGTCTGTCTGTCTGTCTGTCTGTCTGTCTGTCTGTCTGTCTGTCTGTCTGTCTGTCTGTCTCTCTGTGTATCTATCTCTCACTATCTTTCTACACTTACCTACTTATTTACCTGTCTGTCTGCCAGTCTGTTTCTGTCTGTCTGTCTGTCTGTCTGTCTGTCTTTCCGTCTGTGGTATCTATCTCTCACTATCCATTTATCCACTCACCCGCCTACCTAACTTTTATTTCTATTTGTCTGTCTGTCAGTGTATCTACATCATACTACCCATCTATGTTTCTACCCATCTACCCACATACCTACCTACCTGTTTATCTATCTGTTTGTCAGTCAGTCACTCTGTCTGTCTGTCTGTCTGTCTGTCTGTCTATCAGTGGACTTATCTCTCCCTGCCATGTATCTGTCTACCAATCTACCCACTCACCCACCTACCTAATTGTGTATTAATATGTCTGTCAGTCTGTCTGTGTATCTATCTCACACTGTCCCTCTATCTTTCTACCAATCTACCCACTCACCCACCTACCTAATTGTGTATCAATATGTCTGTCAGTCTGTCTGTGTATCTATCTCACACTGTCCCTCTATCTTTCTACCCACATACCCACTCACCTACCTACCTACCTATTTATCTGTCTGTCTGTCTGCCTGTCTGTCTGTCTGTCTGTCTGTTTGTCTGTCTGTCTGTCTGTCTGTCTGTCTGTCTGTGTATCTATCTCACCCTATCCCTCTATCTTTCTATCCATCTACCCACTCACCCACCAACTTGTTTCCCTACCTGTATCCCTGCCTATTCATATACACAATTCTCCGTCTCTTGTTACATTGTCGGCTTCAGTTCGAAGACAGAGGAAGTAATTGTTATCTATATAATAACTACATAGTCACTAATGCATTAGACAATGTGTTATTTATCTGTGCTCTTACCAACTAACACAATGTGTTTCTCTATTAGTAAAAACACATCCGGGCATGTATGAGGGAAAATATCATCTACCCCATTATTAAACATCAAATCAATATGTTCGATAACTCTTGAATTCAACAGATGTTTATATTCCAAATAGTTGTAATTATCTATCATTATATATGACGTTGCAAGAATAAATGCCATCCTGAAACGACAAACTATGTGTATTACAATGTGAGGGTCAGTTGAAATTTCTGGCTTTGTATATTCTGTTGGCCGTCTATCTTAATCTGTATCGCTGAAAGTCCGTGTCTATTGATCACATGATGTCATGGTAGCTTGTGTGACACAGTAGTTATTTAAGTACAGTCGTCAGTGTCTGTACTAAAGATGGGCTGCCCACCAACTCGTCTATCCATTGTGGAATCGTTCCACGTGAAGGGTATAATCAAGTTTGATGGTACAACTTCAGAAGAGTTTGAAATCAAGAGTGCAATTAAGCAAGGTTGTACACTTGCTCCCACCCTCTTTCGAAAATACTTTTCACTTCTACTGAAGTATGCCTTTCGTGGTCAGGATGGTGGTATATACATTCACTCACGCTCAGATGGCGACCTCTACAATGCTCAGAGATTGAAGGAAGACCAAAGTTAGGAGGATGCTGATCAGAGAGCTGCTTTTTTACATATGATGGTGCAATTACGACCCACTCAGAGGAAGAATTACAACGTCTACTATCTGCATTCTCCAATGCTTGTTCTGAATTTGGTTTCACAATTAGGACAAAAAGGAAGGCAGATTATGTCACAATGAGCAAATGGAGTACCATCAATCTTTATCGGCGACGCCAAACTGGAGATAGTAGACCATTTTACATATCTAGGATTTAGGTAAATAGCAAATTATCCATAGATCAGGAAATCAACATCAGGATTGGTAAAGGAGTAACAATAATAAACAAGTTTTAAAAAAAGAGTCTGGGAGAACAGGATATTTACTGCCAAAACAAAAGTCCTTGTCTATCAAGCCTGTGTCCTTAGTACTCTTCTTTATGGCAGTGAAACCTGGACAACTTACTCACACCAAGATAAACGTTTAAACAGCTTTCATATGCGGTGTCTGCGAAGAATTCTTGGTATTGAGTGGCAAGACAAAATCACAAATACTGAAGTATTAGAAAGATCAGGTTGTGTGGCGGTTTATTCCATGCTCAGTATTCGTAGACTTAGATGGATAGGACATCTTAGGAGGATGGATGATGGTAGAATACCAAAGGATATCTTTTTTGGTGAATTACAGATGGGTAAGAGATCTCATGGTCGGCCTCTACTACGATACAAAGATGTGTGTAAGCGGCACATGATTGATACAGGCATTGATAATGCACACTGGGAGCAAGTCATCACTGAACGTGTTGTATGGAGGGCAAACATCAGAAATGGAATAAAGACAAAGGAGAAAATTATTGTAGATAAGTCACACACCGAGCGTGTGAGACGTAAGATGGTGCATGATGGTGTAAATGACCACGTGTTCACATGCACCCACTGTGAACGAACATTTACAGCGCGAATTGGCCTTATCAGTCACATTCGCTACCGCCATGGGTAAAAGTTATGCCTTTTTAAAGCACAAACTATCGTCTGTCAAGACGGCAAGGTGCCAATTTTGATATATATATATATATAAAATAACACTATGGACAATTTTTAGAACGTGTGATAGCTTAATTGACATTTTTCAAAGTGGTGATAGCATCACGGACATTTGTAGAATTTGTGCTAGCCGCATGGACTTTGTTTAAATAGACGTGTGCTGATCTCATAAACTATTAGTCTTATATGTTCGGTAAACTTAAGAAGAGTACACCAATCAATCAATCATGTGCCATGCCGGAAAGCGTGGGCGGTTATGACTCGCCATTTCACTCGATCACCAGTGTCGTGGATCAGCTCAGTGTTCCTGTCTCGTCCATGCCATGTGGCCAAGCCATCCAGGTATTTTCCTCTCGGTTTTCCTCTTGGTCTGTTTCCTTCGATCTTGCCAGTTGTCACCAAGTTCTCCAATCCATTTCTTCTCATAACATGTCCAAAAGATTTTGACTGTCTACGTCTAATTTCTCTAATCAGTTTACGATGTTCATTTGTCTCCTGTAGTACTTGGTCATTGGTTTTTCTGTCTGTCCATGGTATTCTTTGCATTTTCTTCAGAAACCACATTTCTACAGCCATCAGATGCTTTTCAGCTTGGCTGCTCATTGTCCAAGTTTCACATCCATACAAAAGAACAGGCTCTATGTATCCCCTCAACACTCTTTTTCTCGCTTCAATTGACATATTTTTATTGGTCAGAATGTTTTTCATCTTGCTAAAAGCTACTTTCGCCATGGCGATTCTTGTTCTAATCTCTTCAAGGCATCTCCCATCAGATGTTATGACTGTTCCAAGATAATTGTACCGATTCACTTGTTGAAGAATATTTCCATTTACTTGTATATTACATTGTGGCACTTCTTTCTTCCTAGTGACGACCATAACCTGAGTCTTTTTACAATTTAATTCTAACCCCAGTTGCTCACTGTGTACAACAACCGCATCTACTAATTGTTGCAGGTCCTGCGCATTGTCTGCAATTAATACTGTATCATCTGCATATCTAATGTTATTGATGTTTCGTCCTCCAATGCTGATTCCATTTATATCCTCTACATTTCTGAAAATATTTTCACTGTATAGGGAAAAAAGATCTGGAGACATCACACATCCCTGCCTAACACCTCTCTTAATTGGCTGATACTGTCCCACTTCATTATCAATCCTTATTGCAGCTTGTTGTTTCCAATATATTTATAAGTCTAATGTCTTTCCCATCAATTTGTAGATCTGCAATCATATCCACCATGCTGACATGTCTAACTCTATCAAAAGCCTTTGTATAGTCAATAAAGCAAAGATGTATATCCTTGTTTACTTCTATAGCACGTTCAATAACTGTTCGCAGCATATACACAGCATTTACTGTACCCTTTCCTTCTACAAACCCGCATTGTTCTTCCCCTATTTCAGGTTGTATCTTCTTCCTCACTTTTTGCATGATAATTCTTAGCAAAATCTTTGTGATGTGACTCATTTTACTAATTGTTCTATGTTGATCACATTCCAAGGTTCCTGATTTCTTTGGGATTGCAATAAATACAGAGTTACATAATTCCGGAGGTATATCTCCAGTATCATATAATGTGTTCAGCAGTCTGATGACTTGCTCTAGTCCAAATTCTTCTAAAGCTTTAATCATTTCTGTTGTGATGTTATCTGGACCGGGGGCCTTGCCAGCTTTCATATGCTTAAGAACATTTCGAACCTCCATCTCCAAAATTGGCGGTCCTTCATTATTAAATCTAATATCATACTGTTCGTCTCTGTTATCATCATAAAGGTGTTTCACATAATCTGTCCATACATGTAGAATCTGGTCTTTTTCTATTATGATTTTGCCATCTTTAGTTTTTAGACAGCCTGTTGATGTAGTTGTTCTTTTATTAGTAAGTTCCTGAATTCTTTTGTGCACTAATTTGGTATTTTGACTGTTGTGTTGGTTTTCAATTTCTAAGCACTTTTCCTCAAGTCATGCTTCATTTGCCTCCTTACATAATATTCTGGCTTGTCTGTGAATTTCTTCATATTTGACAGAATTATTTTTGTTGAGTCTTCTTGTTTCCATGAGGTGTAAAATTTCCTCAGTCATCCATTTCTTACGACCGACCTTCTTTAATTTTGGAATAGTTGTTTCTGCAGCCACATTGATTGAATTCTTCAACGTTTCCCATTGATCAACCACATCCTGGAATAGGATCTCTAGATCAGACAAAATTTCAAATCTGTTCTGTACTTCTATGTTGAATTTGTTTTGTATTTCCTTGTCATTACTCAATGTACACAAATCATATTTAGTGTTTCCTGTTATATACTTGAATTTCTTCAACTTTATCCTCAATGTTCCTGTGAGTAATCTGTGGTCACTATAACAATCAGCACTGGGAACTGTTTTTGCTATTGTTAATGCGTTTCTAAATCTTCTGCTAATCAGAATGTAGTCAATCTGGTTTCTAATCCTGCTATAAGGACTCCTCCATGTCCATAATCTTCTAGGGTGTTGCTTGAACCAGGCGTTTCCTACAATCATTTCCTGTTCTTTTGCCCACTCTACGAGTCTGTATCCTCTTTCATTTCTCTCTCCTAAACCATAGTTTCCTACTGTGTATCTATCCCCTTGATTTCCTACTTTTGCATTGAAATCCCCTATTATGATGTTTATTTCTGAATTTTTACATTTCTTTAAGGCAGACTCTATGTCATTATAAAATTCCTCTACACTATCTTCACTGGATTCTCCTGTTGGGGCATATACTTGAATAATATTTATGCTAAAAGGTCTGCCACTTAATTTAACTAGTAGAACTCTGTCCGACACGGCCCAATGTCCTTGAACAGATTTGGATGTTTTCCGTTCCAAAATAATTGCCACTCCCCTATGACGATCTTCACCTCCAGAATAAATAATCTTGAAATCTTCATCTATCTTGATGCCTGCTCCTGTCCATCTCGTTTCGCACATACCTAAAATATTAATTTTTTCCCTTTCAATTTCTTGTTTTATGTTCTCTAATTTTTCGTCGTCATTTAACGTCCTAACGTTCCAAGTTGCTAATTTTAACGTCTCTGTCCTTGTCTTGCGATGATCAGTCTTTAAGCGAATAATGATATACTAGGCACTTTTAAAGAGGTAGTTTGCCGTTGCTTTCCTCTATGGCAGTGACCTTACTGGTCGGAGACCGCAGCCATTGACTTAAGAAGAGTTCCTCTGACTGCCGTCGTGAAGCTCGAGGCCATGACCCACAAATATCTGTCGGCTGCCCTCAAAATTTCATCCACCACCTGCCTTCCGTGGCCTCTTTTGAATAATTCCAATAAAAGGAACACAAAATAACATCACATAATCCAAAGGAAAACACTACTCACAGGAAATCCTTAGGAAATCACACGAAATCCAAAGGAAAACACTAAATAGCGTCCCTCCGAAAAGTAACGCTTCATTTTGGCGCCATTATACCGGAAGTTGCCAGAGTACACCGGAACAGAGTTAATACTTCATTGAGATAATTAGTGAATATATCATGTATTTTATTTATGTATTATTTTTGAGTTGTGTAAAATGTCATACAAGTTGAAACCCCCCCCCCCCCCACCACCACCACTCGGTTATCCCATTATAATACTATAAATTTATATTCAAGGGTTATTCTCTTTTCGTGTGGAGTTGTGTCTTGGTTTATTTTAGGAAGTGTGATACTGTTACAACAATTAAATATAAACTTTTGAGAGCAGAGTGTGGCGAGAAGACCACACTTCTTCATGTACCAAAGAGTGAGTTTGCTCCTCAAATCAAATCAAATCAACTTTATTTTCAAAGGGTAACAAATTGGGCATGCAGGCCCGTCTTATATTCGGCCCTTCCAATCACTCGTCTTTCGTTCATCAAGAGCATTATACATTTACATAGGAAGAAAGATAAACATTGTGAAATAAATGTTGTAAACATAATCAAGACAAATTACCATGTTATGAGGCCCATATCCCATCTACCCATACATCACCCCACACATACTCACACACCCAGGGACACATACATACCCCACCAAGCAACCCATTCCCCTCCCGCACATCCCCCACCCTCACATACTGCCCTCACCTGTTCCCCCAACCATAACACATTCGCCACCCACAAACATCCCCCACCAACCCACACATCTCACGCCCACCCACATACACATCCTAACCCACACATCCTCTCCCCCACCCACACCTCCAACCACCCATCCCCCAGCCACATCTCCATCGACCACATATTCTAGACCCACGCAAACACATCCCCCACCAACCTACACATCGCACATCCACTCACACATCCCCAAACCATACACACACATTCCCACCAACTGACATTTCCCTACCTCGACACACACACACACACATCTCCCTAACCACCTATACATCCCCAATCCACTCACACACACCCCACCACCCACACGTACATCCTCCACCCACCCACACATGCCTTGACCCAATCCCCCACCATACACCCCCACCCGCACATCACATACATCCTCTACCACGCAATATTCCCAACCCACACACCGCACACATATCCCTCACCAACACATCCCACACCAACATACCACCATGCATCCCCATCTACACACCACACATATATCCCCCACCCACATACCACACAATATTCCCACCCACACTCACACAGATACCCTGACCCATCCACCCCATATACCCCCACCCACACACACATACCCCACCCACACAATATCCCCAACCAACACACCACGCGCCTCTCCCCACCCACACATGCATTTCCCACCCATCCACCAACACACTCACTCACGCACACATCCTCCACTACGCACCCACACACCCACACCCACCCCAACCAAACATCTCTCGATCACAATACCCCTACTCACATACATCCTCCACCCACTCACGCATCCTACCCGGACACATACACATCCCTCACCCACCTACACATCCCTAAGCCACTCACACAACCCCACCCACACATCTCCCACTCCACACCCCCACCACCCACACATAACTTCTCCCAACCACTACACACCCCCTACTCACCCACACATATCCCCCACCCATACACACATTCCCCGCACCCATTACACACATCCCCAACACCACACAAACCCCCACCCACACACACATCCTCATCCATACCACCACAAACATACCTCCCATCGACACACCATGCACACATCCCCCACCAACACACCGTACACATATCCCAAACCCACACACCATACACTTCTCCCCACCCGCCATTACATCCCCAATCCACCCACACAATCCCCTACCCACACAACCCCGCCACCCACACATACTTCCCCAAACCATTCACACATCTCCACCCACCCACACATATCCCCCACCCAAACATACATCCCCCGCACCCGTCCCATACACATATCCTACACCCATACACACATCCCCCACACCTCATACTTTCACCCCCACACATCCATCCACACATCCCACCAACACTCACAAATATCACTACCCACCAACACACACCCAAACCCATCCAAACGCATACCCCACCCACACATATCCCCACACTCACACATATCCACACACTCTCACACATCCTCCACACACTCTCCCACATCCTCACATCTAGACACATACAAAATGCCTCACGTGAGCATTGAAACTAGTATGAACAAACTCCCACAATTTACTCACACACATACACTGCCAATTGTCGTGAGCAGTCTCATAAAAATGTTAAACATGGAGAAAAAATGTGTACATAAACAGTGTGTGAAGTAAAAATAGTGATGCTCACACACACACACACACACACACACACACACACACATTCACTCTCACGCTCACTCATTCTGTCTTTCACTCAAACTACAGTAATGTACATGAGTTTACATTATACATGATAAAATCAAATGGTATTTAACTAATAATATGACAGATGAGAATACACAAACATATGGATTCGCGTGTTAGATAACATGCGTATTACATGACATGCATCTGTTCAGCTCTCTCTCTCTCTCTCTCTCTCTCTCTCTCTCTCTCTCTCTCTCTGTTTTCTTTCATATATACACACTCACACGCATGCGCGCGCTCCCACACACACACTAACACATCAACTCTACCACTCTCTCTCTCTCTCTCTCTCTCTCTCTCTCTCTCACTCACTATTTCCCCCATTCATTCACTCTGTCCATCTTCATTCACTTTATCTCTAACTCTCTTACTCTCTCTCTCTCTCTCTCTAACACTCATACACAGACAGACACACACCCTCACGCTATCACTCAATGTTTCACTTACCCTAGCGCAATCACTCACTCTTTTACTCTCTCTCACTCACACACACTCTAACACTCATTCACTCACTCACACACACTCACTCTCTCACTCATTCACTCCTCACTCATTCACTCACTTACTCTCTCACACACAATCGTTCACACACACACTCACTCTCTCAATCACACTCTCTCTCTCTCTCACACATACACATACGCATGAATGCACGCACGCACACACTCCCTCACTCACCCTCACACATTCACGTACGAATGCATGCACTGACACATTCTCTCACCATTTCTCGCTCAATCACTCTCTCCACCCACACGCATGCACGTGCGCACACCCACTTTCTCTCTCTCACTCTCTCTGACACCCACTTTCTCTCTCTCTCTCTCTCTCTCTCTCTCTCTCTCTCTCTCTCTCTCTCTCTGTGTGTGTGTCTCCCACACACACATATATAGTGAACAATTATAGTTAAACAATTATAATGAACAATTATAATGAACAATTATACCAGTAAATGAATTATGGTGGCATATAGTTGGTATGGATTAAGTATTGAAAGAGTTTTCGGTTAAATGTGTAGGGACTCATTGGAGTTTTCAGATCTGGAGGAAGATCATTCCATAAGTGAGCACCAGAATATTCGAAACATGTTTTGTATAGGTCCAATCTAGGCTTTGAGACATGTAACAAATTTAGGCGCTTGCTGTTCATTGCATTAGATTGAATCAGCGGCAGAAGATACTCTGGGGTATTTTGAGATATAATTTTATTCACTAATTTCGCTTTGTTAAAAAGGAAGCGCTTTCGAAGTGGTATAAGTCTTAGATGACTGTATAAATTATTACTTTCAACGTGCTTTCTGCCAGAAACCAGACGAATAGCGCGGTTTTGTAGAGAACATAGTCGTTTTAAATTAGATTTAGAGCAACCATCCCAAACTGTGGAACAATAATCGAGATGTGATAGGATATAGCATGTATAGAATATTTTTCGTGTGCTTTCGTCCAGGAAGTGCTGAATTTTAGCAAGTTGGTAAACTTTTTGTGCTATTTTCTTGGTAAGAGCGTGAACATGAGAGCTCCAGTTCAAATGGCTGTCAATTAAAAGACCTAGTGTTTTATGTTCGTTCACATTAACTATAGGTAACGAGCCCAAGCGTAGTTCGAGCGGTGCTCCAGTTATGGCTAGTGTCTGTAGTTTTTGTCTGGTCGTTATTAACATGGATTTGGTTTTGTCGATGTTAATTTGCATGCGGTTTTCATTGCTCCATCTAGTAAGATTATCAAGTTCCTTTTGTAAAGAATTCTCTAATTCACTACGGTTTTCTTGACTAGTATATATAGTACAGTCGTCTGCAAATAGATCACAAGTTGTATTGATATATAAAGGAAGATCATTAATATAAACTGCAAAAAGCAGCGGACCTAGTATTGAGCCCTGAGGCACACCAATATTAAGCTGTGTGGGTCTTGATAGACAGTTGTTGAAGGACACGACTTGTTGTCTGTCGGATAGAAATTACGTGATTATGTTCACCATGTTGGTGCTTGTCTTCATTTGTTTTAGTTTTCTAATTAAAATATCGTGATCTACCATATCAAAAGCTTTTTTAAAGTCTACAAACACCACTCCACAAATTCTACCGTTGTTGATATTTAAGTGCCAGTTATCGGTCATTTTTGTTAGAGCACTATGGCAAGAATATTTAGGTCGAAACCCAGATTGACTGTTAATTATTAGATCGTTGTTAATTAAATGGTGTAACGTTATTGTATGAATGTGTTTTTCTAGTGGTTTTGATAGCGACGATACTCCTCTGTGAAGTGAGGTGACTTTCTTTGCTCTCATGTCATCTACGAGAATACCTGTCTTATATCTAGTAATAATTTACCTTATGACCCGTCTCCACCAATAGGGAGTCTAACGAGCCAATTCAAGGTGTCTTAAGTAGCCGGTCTTAGTTGACAGGTATATCTATCTATCTTCGGTCTTAGTTGACAGGTATATCTATCTATCTTCGGTCTTAGTTGACAGGTATATCTATCTATCTTCGGTCTTAGTTGACAGGTATATCTATCTATCTTCGGTCTTAGTTGACAGGTATATCTATCTATCTTCGGTCTTAGTTGACAGGTATATCTATCTATCTTCGGTCTTAGTTGACAGGTATATCTATCTATCTTCAGTCTTAGTTGACAGGTATATCTATCTATCTTCGGTCTTAGTTGACAGGTATATCTATCTATCTTCGGTCTTAGTTGACAGGTATATCTATCTATCTTCGGTCTTAGTTGACAGGTATATCTATCTATCTTCGGTCATAGTTGACAGGTATATCTATCTATCTTCGGTCATAGTTGACAGGTATATCTATATATCTTCGGTCTTAGTTGACAGGTATATCTATCTATCTTCGGTCTTAGTTGACAGGTATATCTATCTATCTTCGGTCTTAGTTGACAGGTATATCTATCTATCTTCGGTCATAGTTGACAGGTATATCTATCTATCTTCGGTCTTAGTTGACAGGTATATCTATCTATCTTCGGTCTTAGTTGACAGGTATATCTATCTATCTTCGGTCTTAGTTGACAGGTATATCTATCTATCTTCGGTCTTAGTTGACAGGTATATCTATCTATCTTCGGTCTTAGTTGACAGGTATATCTATCTATCTTCGGTCTTAGTTGACAGGTATATCTATCTATCTTCGGTCTTAGTTGACAGGTATATCTATCTATCTTCGGTCTTAGTTGACAGGTATATCTATCTATCTTCGGTCTTAGTTGACAGGTATATCTATCTATCTTCGGTCTTAGTTGACAGGTATATCTATCTATCTTCGGTCTTAGTTGACAGGTATATCTATCTATCTTCGGTCTTAGTTGACAGGTATATCTATCTATCTTCGGTCTTAGTTGACAGGTATATCTATCTATCTTCGGTCTTAGTTGACAGGTATATCTATCTATCTTCGGTCTTAGTTGACAGGTATATCTATCTTCGGTCTTAGTTGACAGGTATATCTATCTATCTTCGGTCTTAGTTGACAGGTATATCTATCTTCCCTGTTCAAAATTTACTTTCCATACCATAAAGACGATGTCATTATGTGTTAGAAGTCTAACAAAACTAGCATACTAACATGTGGGTTGAAACCTTAAAAAAGGCAATTCTTGTAAGATTCTTGGAAAACTGAAACTGTAAGTAAACAAGCAGTTTCATTTTTGTAAGGGGCTAGATAGCAATAGATTTCCATAGCCTTATACAGAAAATCAATCCATCCATCATATGCCATGCCGATAAGCGTAGGCGGTCATTATTGGCAATTTTACTCGATCACCAGAGTCGTGGATCAGCTGGTCTTCTTGTCTCGACCATACCACATGGCCAAGCCATCAAGGTATTTACTTATCTGTCTTCCCCTTGTTCTCTTCCCCTCAATCGTGCCAGTGGTCACCAAGTTCTCCAATTTATTTCTTTTCATAACATACCTAAATGATTTGAACGTCTCCTTTTAATTTCTCTAATCATTTTACGATTTTCATTTGTTTCTTGTAGGACTTTCTTCATCCAACCTCGGCCTTGTAGTCGAGTGAGGTCGACGAATTGTACAGCTCTTCTTCACTTTAATTCAAGTCATCACGCAAGTCATTCTTCATCCAGCGTCATATCTCACCTTCAAGCCCTGTAGCGATGGGCGGGCGGCCAAGCAACAGGCGTGGGTACACTGGCAGTCGTAGTCGCAGACCTGCACACAGGCGGCTCAGGCCATATGGTCGTCTTCTACTGACCGGAGCAGCAGTGGGATTCGGCAGCCCCTTGAGCGACTGAGCAGCCCTCTATATGAAAGCACTGCTCACCTCCATAGCATGAGGAGGGGGCTAGAAAAGGTGTCCTAAACATTGTCTGCTCTATCATTACCTAACCAGCTAGCTGCGATTGGTGGTTACCCTATACTGCAGTTGACATACTAAGAAACTAGAAACAAGTAAAGCTAAAAAAAATCACACCACATTCCCTTGACAATCGGAACTTGGAATGTACGCACCCTACTTGATAGAGACGGGTCCAGAGAGACGAACAGCACTGATTCTGTGAGAGTGGGCAGGTACAACATCGACATTGTAGTCTTGAGCGAGACACGACTTGCAGAAGAAGGCCAAATCTGTGAAGTAGGTGCCGGCTACATATTTTTCTGGAGTGGAAGGAAAAGCGAGGAAAGACGCCAATCCGGTGTGGGAGTTTCCATTATGTCGGCCCTGGTTGGCAAACTAACTGGATTTCCGAAGGCTGTGCACCTATGGGTGCACGAGACCATGCCATAAAATTTCAAGGACGCGTCAATAGTCCACCTTTACAAACGTAACGCCAATCCTGTGACAACCACCGAGGCATCTCCTTGCTCTCAATTGCAGGTAATATACTAGCCAGAATTCTTCTCCATCGCCTCACGGCCTATCTCGAACAAGGTCTTTTTCCTGAGAGTGAATACGGCTTAAGAAAAGAACGAGGAACTGTTAACATGATTTTCGCTGCAAGGCAGCTGAAAAAGAAATGTCAGGAACATAACTTCGAAATGTTCTCCACTTTCATTGACCTTACCAAGGCTTTTGATGCAGTCCTTAGAGAAGGACTGAGGAAGATTATGGCGAAATATGGCTGTTCTAGAAAAATATTTTAAAATAGTGCGGCTATTTCATGATGGTATCCAAGCAAGAGTACTTGTAAATGGTGAACTGTCTGAGCTCTTTCCTGTCACCAATGGACTGAAGCAAGGATGTGTCATGGCACCAATACTGTTCAGCCTCATGTTTTCAGCTATGCTGACGAATGCCTTCGAGGACAACGACATTAGAATAGACATTAACTAACGCATGGATGGAAAGTTGTTCAATCTCAGAGGCTGAAAGCTAAAACTAAAACTAACAACGACACCGTCAGAGAACTTCCGTTTGCTGATGATTGCGCTCTATATGACAACTCAGAGGCAGACATGCAACACGATGTTTCAGCTTTCTCAAATGTCTGTGCCAACTTTGGGCTCAATATCAACTTGGAGAAGACTGTAGTTATGTACCAGCCAGCTCCAGGGAATAATCACACTGTGCCGAATATCAAGGTGAACGGTCATAGACTAAGTGTTGTGGAAAAATTCACCTATCTTGGCAGCACTGTGTCACAACTGCCACAATTGATGACGAAGTGAATGCAAGAATCTCCAAGACCAGCGCTGCCTTTAGCAGACTGTACAACAATGTGTGGGACAGAAATGGAATACGCCTACATACAAAGCTGACAGTCTATAAAGCAGTTGCATTATCCACACTGCTATATGCTTGTGAAACATGAACTGTTTATCAGCGACATGCTAGGAAATTAAACCACTTCCACACAGTCTGCCTTAGGAAGCTATTGAAGAGTAAATGGCAAGACAAGATCCCAGAGACTGAAGTTCTAGAAAGAGCGTCCATGCCCAGTATCCACACTCTACTAATGAAAAATCTGATTCGCTGGGCTGGTCACTTAACTCGTATGCCAGATCACAGGCTCCCTAAACAAATTTTTTTTAATGCGAATTGCGTTGTGGTAAACGCTCCCAATGCGGCCAGAGGAAACGCTTTAAAGACACTCTGAAAATCTTACTGAAAGCTTTCGGAATTCATCTCTACACCCAGGAGACTGCTGCTAAAGACCGTAATTCGTGGCGTACATCATTACATGAGGGTGCAGTCACTTGTGAAGCAGCCAGGACTGCAAGAACTGAGAAGAAAAAGCTGGACAGAAAAATCACTGCAGGAGATCCTCCTGGAACGTCAAGCATACTTTGCCCACATTGTCAAAGAACATTTCGAGCCAAATTAGGCCTTATCAGCCATCTTAGAACTCACGGCTCAATACTGGATGACATGAATGGTCATCATCATTCTTGGTGGACAAACAACATATGTAAAGTGATACACAACATAGAGTAACCAACATTTTGAGGTCAGATAGTTAGAGAGGGTCAGTTAGGCAGTAACCATTGATGTAGATCTGTCATTATGAGGTACGATAGTAATAGAGAGAACATTAGACAGTAAAATCAGGCTGTCACTGTACAATTATTTCAGTATGACTGAGCTACCGTATGACAGTAGTCGGTACTACCTGCTTCTTTTAGCCCGAATGTTGAGCCATGCTTACTAAACCCGACACTCCACTTTGTGCCAACGGCTTCGGGCGAGGAGCGCAATTGGGAGGGTACAAACCTAATCCTAGTGCGATGAAATGCAACCTAAAGACTAAATGACATGGCAGGGCAGACCAGGCCCTAAGTCTTGGTTGGCAAGGGGTCTAGGATTGAAGCTCCGACAGGCGGATAGTTAGAGCATTGCTTTGCAGATCCGCCAGCTTCTGCAGCTTGTCTTGTTCCAGACGTATTGGTTTACCTTTCCTCTGGAGTACACTAGACAGGCCGACAGAGAGATCATGCTGCATGGGCAACACATGGTCTCTAAATTCAGCCCAGGCTTTGTGTTTTGGAGAGGTATAACTCCATGTTACAAACTATCGTCTGTCAAGACGGCAAGGTGCCAGTCAGTCATTGTAAAATGGAGTTATAACACTCATAACACAAAGCACGGGCTGAATTTACAGACCATGTGTTGCCCATGCAGCATGATCCCTCTGTCGGCCTGTCTAGTTTACGCTAGAGGAAAGGTGACACCTCTACATCTGGAACAAGACCAGCTGCATATGCTGACCTATCAGCACAGCAATGTCCGCCTATTAGAGCTTCCATCCTAGACTAACTTAGTCTTTACGATGCATTCCTGCCACTGTGTATTGTTTGTCCATCAAGAATGATGATGACCATTCATTTCATCCAGTGGGGTTGAAAGTATGGAGCCGTGAGTTCTAAGATAGCTCAGACAGTTCACAATTGTCCTGTACTCTTGCCTGCGTACCATCATGAAATAGCCTCACTGTTTGGACAAACATTTGTGGACAGTCATACTTCACCATAATCTTCCACAGTCCTTCTCTGCTGACTGTATCATAAGCCTTGGTAAGGTTAATGAAAGTGGAGAATAGTTCTGTTCCTGACTTTTCTCTTGCAGCTGCACTTTACATATAAACCATGTTTGACTTCCTGTCTTGACCCTGACTATATAATACTTCTGTAATATTTCTAACTGCCCCGTCGTTTTAGTCTCCATCGCTATCTGAGCATATGTATGATTCCACTTCTTAAAGTGAGGTTTCAGTTCACAGATTTGCTCTCTTAGTATGCTTAATATGTTTAGCCCATCAGTGCAGAATCTGTTCATCTTTAGTTGTTTGTAACTGGCATCTCTTAATCTCTCCAGAGTGGCCCTGTTTAATAGGTCCGAGTAACATCATTCCTCTGTAATGTTCACACCCCTTTAGGTCCATTTTCTTAGCTTCACCAGTAGGTTCTCTGCAGTCTGTTAGTATTTCTCGTTTCCTAGATTCTCCTAAAAATATGTGCAGTAATTGAGCTCAGATGGTTACGTTAGTTTAAACTGTCTCTGCTGGAATGCTATTTTAACCAGCAGCTTTCCTATCCTTCAGAAGATTGATAGATGTACTAATCTCTTCTTTAGATGCTTTTTTTCGCACTTGATATGCAGCTCCACTTCGGCAGACTGGATGTCTGTAGGGCCATTAGGAGTTCCACAAGGTATTCAGCTCATCTGTTCAATTGATCTGTAATGTTAGTGAGAAATGTCATGTGTTCTATTTTTTTCCCCAGTATATTCGATTGATTATATTTTCCTGATAGTTTCCTTGTGGTGCTGATGATAGTTTCCTTGTGGTGCTGATGATAGTTTCCTTGTGGTGCTGGAAAAAGTGTGCTTCTGGAACTGTAAACGTCTCTGAGGTGTCCTTTCGGTGTTGCTTGTATTGTCTCTCTTGCTAGGTCATGCATATATTATCACCTACATATTGTCTTCTATACTCTTATTAACTCCCATCTTAGCTTCTGTGTATTTTTCTGGTTCCCTATGATATTTCCTCTCGTTTTGCTATTATTTAAATCATCAATTAAACTCAATTTTTTTTTTCGGCGACTCCTGTGGGTGGTCGCTAGAGCTACGGAGTTCGTGATTTGTGCGACGCTTTCCGAGCTGCGGAAAGAGACCGAGCCATATGGGATAAAATCCCAATGCAATGAAGTCGACCCTGTCGACTTTTAAGTGACTTTTTATCAATTAAACTTCCTCCGAAGTCGGAGAGTGTCTGCCTGTACGGCGAGGAACCACCAGTCTGCACACCAATAAGCCAGACATGGGACAACGGATACTCACGCAAACCTCAGGTCCTGTAAGACATCACACTGATGTTGGACAACAGGACGCCTTCATCCGACATACAGGACTTTGCGTTGGAGCTCAAGCCAACGGACACAAGCAAGCAAGCAAGCATCAATTAAACTTTTCTGTGATACTATAATTAGAGGGTGTCCAGGGTTATCCATGCTGCATGTTTAAGTTCTCTGTTGTCAAGGACTTATGTATATGATTCACTACACAAGTTTTTAGCCTGCCACCAATAGTCCTCGTACTCACTTCACTCAGTTAACTCTTGTAGGGCCTGGTATTTATTAGATAATATGACCGTAACGTGTTCCTTAGTTTCTTTATTTCTACTATCCTACTTTGTATTCATTTATTCTTTTATAAGATCGTCTGTATCCCTTGAGTTCCATCCATCCATCACGTGCCATGCCGGTAAGCGTGGGCGGTCATGTTCCGCCATCTCACTCGATCACCAGAGTCGTGGATCAGCTCCGTGTTTCTATCTCGACCAGGCCACAAGGCCAAGCCATTCAGGTACTTGCTTCTAGGTCTTCCCCTTGGTCTGTTCCCCTCGATCTTACCAGTTGTCACCAAGTTCTCCAGATCATTTCTTCTCATAACATGCCCAAAAAATTGTGACTGTCTACGTCTAATGTCTCTAATCAGTTTACGATCTTCATTTGTTTCTTGAAGAACTTGTTCATTGGTCTTTCTGGCTGTCCATGGTATTCTTTGCATTTTCCTCAGAAACCACATTTCTACAGCCATCAGATGTTTTTCAGCCTCACTGCTCATTGTCCACGCTTCACATCCATATAAAAGTACAGGTTCTATGTAGCATCCCAACACTCTTTTTCTTGTTTCAATTGACATCTTTTTATTGGTCAGTATGTTTTTCATCTTGCTAAAGGCTACTTTTGCCATGGCGATTCTTGTTCTAATCTCTTCAAGGTATCTCCCATCACATGTTATTACTGTTCCGAGATAATTATACCTATTTACTTGTTGAAGAATATTCCCATTTACTTGTATATTACATTGTGGTATTTCGTTCTTCCTAGTGACGACAATAATCCGTGTCTTTTTACAATTTAATGCTAACCCTTGTTGTTCACTGTGTGTAACAACCGCATCTACTAAATTGTGCAGGTCCTGTTCATTGTCTGCAATCAAGACTGTATCATCTGCATATCTAATGTTATTGATGCATCGTCCCCCAATGTTGATTCCTTCCATATCTTCAATATTTCTGAAAATATTTTCACTGTACAGGGAAAACAGATCTGGAGACATTACACATCCCTGTCTCACACCTCTCTTAATAGGCTGATATTGGCTTACTTCATTATCAACTCTTATGGCAGCTTGTTGTTTCCAATATATGTTTTTTACAAGTCTAAGATCTTTTCCATCAATCTGTAGATCCTCAAGCATCCTTATCATGTTGACATGTCTCACTTTATCGAATGCCTTTGTGTAGTCAATAAAGCAAAGGTGTAGATCTTTGTTTACTTCTATAGAACGTTCGATTACGGTTCTCAGTATATACACAGCATTTACTGTACCCTTGTCTTCTACAAACCCACATTGTTCTTCTCCTATTTCAGGTTGTATTTTCCTCCTAACTCTTTGCATGATAATTCTTAGCAAAATCTTCGTGATGTGACTCATTATACTAATTGTTCGATGTTGATCACATTCCAAGGCTCCGGATTTCTTTGGGATTGCAATAAATACAGAATTACATAACTCCTGAGGTATATTTCCAGTATTATATATTGTATTAAGCAGACTGGTAACTTTATCTATTCCATATTCTTCTAAAGCATTAATCATTTCTGTTGTGACGCTGTCTGAACCGGGGGTCTTGCCAGATTTCATATGGTTAAGAGCATTCTGAACCTCCATCTTCAAAATTGCTGGTCCTTCATTATTATTTTGAACATCATACTGTTCGTCTATGTTATCGTCATAAAGGTTTTTCGCGTAATCTGACCATACATGAAAGATCTGATCTTTTTTATTATGACTCTTCCATCTTTTGTCTTTAGGCAGCCTGCTGATGTACTTTTTCTTTTATTAGTAAGCTCCTGAATTCTTTTGTGCATTAGTTTCGCATTTTTACTGTTGTGTTGTTCTTCAATTTCTCTGCAATTTTTCTCAAGTCATGTTTCTTTTGCCTCCTTACATAAGGTTCTGACTTTTCTGTGAATGTCTTCATATTTGGCAGGATTATTTTTGTTCTGTCTTCTTGTTTCCATTAGTTGTAAAATTTCTTCAGTCATCCATGTCTTACGGCCCACTTTCTTTACTTTTGGAATAGTTTTTTCTAGTGCACAACTGATTGAATTCTTCAGCATTTACCATTGATCATCTACATCTTGAAATAGGATCTCTAGATCAGACAATAAATCAAATTTGTTCTTTACTTCTATGTTAAAATTATCTTGTATTTCTTTGTCAGTTTTCAATTTGCACAAGTCATATTTAGGGTTTCCTGCTGTATACTTGACTTTCTTTAACTTTACCCTCAATGTGCCTATAATTAATCTGTGATCACTGTAACAGTCTGCATTTGGAACTGTTTTTACGACTGTTAACGCATTTCGAAACCTTTAGCTCATCAGAAGGATGTAATCTATCTGGTTTTTAATCCTGCTGTCTGGACTCCTCCATGTCCATAATCTTCTAGGATGCTGTTTAAACCAAGTGTTTCCTACAACCATTTCTTGTTCTTTTGCCCATTCTACATGTCTGTATCCTCTTTCATTTCTCTCTCCCAAACCATGGTTGCCTACACTGCATCCATCGCTTTGATTTCCTATTTTTGCGTTGAAATCACCCATTATGATAATTATTTCTGATTTTTTACAGTTCTTCAAAGCAGACTCCATGTCATTATAAAATTCCTCTATACTTTCTTCACTGCATTGAGTTACATATTAATTTTATATTTGAGCAGATGGTGTTACATACATTATTCACACCGCGTGTTATCCTCACTCTGAACCATAACCTTATGAAACGTGTAATCACACACACACACATCGATCACAGTCAACACATGAAGTAAGTCACTGTGGCATGTTAATTGGAAATGAGAGATAGATATCCAAATTCGTCTACTACAGAAAACAAGAAATGGCTCGTCGAGGTAATGTTTCATAATAGAAGGCCAGGAGAGCCACGGGAAAGTCACCGCATTCAGCTGAGGAGAAATCTCACTCTGGATAACCTGATGCGTGTTGTCTCCCTGCCACAATCTGCTCTTCAGATATTTTGTCAAATGAGGAAGTATTATCACACTATTGTTTGACACAGTAATGCACATGTAACTCTGATTAAATTAAATAACACAAACTAATAAGATTATAATCTTGTAATAAATAAATGGGGGATGTGTATGTGCCATGAGAAATCACAATGTACATGACCAAAATTACACACTATATATATATATATATATATATATATATATATATATATATATATATATATATATATATATATATATATATATATATATATATATATATATATACTATCTTGAAGTTCTGGTTGAATCTACAAATAATGAATGTCCTCGGGTCTTCAGCTCTAAACTATTGCTGACATATGTTCATCTGGCTGTGTAGCTATTATTAGGGTTCCTTTGTTTGAATGGGAACTGTGTATATTAGTTGAGTCTAACTATTGGCCTTTGGTCGTCCCTGAGGATACATGGGTCGTCACTTAGCTTTCCATGGTGGCACTGACAATTATGAGTGGCAAATGTTGATGGACTGTCTTCCGCTCTTTAAATGCAATATAAAGGGGAAGACTCATCCTTCACGGATAAATTCGACAATCACTTCATGGATGTTCACAGTTTAGGAGCACCATATGTAAGCCACTTGACCACCACCCTTTCATCATCTGTTAATAATACGAACAACTAACATGTACCCATACTCATGAGAAAATTTGGGAGAAAGAGAAAAAAGCAAGGGACCACTACACACATGTGCGTCAGCTAGATCCTTGTCTGTTGCATGTACTTATATAGAGCTCAATAGCCGCTAAATAGGCCCATACCTCCTCTGTTGTGTGTTGTCACTGTCATGATTTGAGGTGACCACTTTCCCACACATAGACACATGATACAGGCAATCGTCAGTTTATATCTGCAAGACATGGCAACGATAACAGTCTACGCATGAGGTAACTCACAACACATGAAGTAACTCACAAGACATGGAATAACTCAGAATACATGAAGTAGTTCACAACATTTAAAGCAACTCACAACAAATGAAGTAACTCACAACACATAAAGTAGCTCACAACACACGAAGTAACTCACAACACACGAAGCAACTCACAACACATGAAGTGACTCCCAACACATGAAGTAACTCACATCACATGAAGCAACTCATAACACATCAATCTTGTCAGTGGTCACCAAGTTCTCCAATATATTTCTTCTCGTAACGTGCCCACACGTTGTGACTGTCTATGTCTACTTTCTCTAATCAGTTTACGGTATTCATCTACTTTTTGTAGGAATTGCCCAGTGGATGTTCTGTATCTCCGTGATATTCTCTGCAATTTTATTTTTCAGAAATCACATTTACAGTGACATTAGATGTTTTCAGCTTGTCTGCTCATTTTCCATGCTTCACTTCCATACCAAAGATACACTCGTAATAAGCTATATATAAAATCTCAATTTAGAGTTACTATTGAGATAAAGGTAGCCTTAGATTAGCATTTATCTCAACTTCGGTGAATAAAGCTTAGATCCTGGACATTGCACAATCTCTGCCAGTGTATCCCTGAAGCGATGGTTGAGAGAAAAGTACACTAAGAAGTTGACAGACGCATTTACCGCGTAGAACAGAAATAGGGCGTACATGCTTGCCAGGTATGACTCGCGATGAGCGCCAGCATAGGAGAAACCAGGTACGAAATACTTACAGTAAACAACCAGAACAAGAGGTGTATTGCAAGAGATGAATATAGCCGAGATACAACATACAACAATTACGAGTCTTGTGTACTTTGGAGACGATGCAAGGTTGATTTGATGGTTGGATGACATATATGTGGACTTTTTCTGAAATTTTGAAGACCGCTTTAGACCAGTCACCATGACAACAGTGTTAATGAGGACAGCTAGTTCACAGAATGATGGGAGAATTATCGTGTTGGTTATATTATGACCTGTCTCAACTTTCATTCTGTCTTTGGAGATGAGCACGGTGAGTCTGCTTTTATTGAAGCGGAGGTCGTATGTCCAGTGTAAGGTCAACGTGGAGAAGATAACTGTGTAGCTCAAACCAACCAGGATCCACACAGTTGTCAGAGCTATCAGGGATCTCTTCACGGAGAAGAGAGACTGCACGTGGAGCGGCATGATGATACACAGACATCGTTCCAAGGACACAAGGACTGTGGTCAGACTGGAGATATCCGAGAACATGCCCATAGTCCAGCAGAGAATGTAGTACTGGACAGACAGATAATCGAAGATGTCCGTTGGCAATAGGATCTGTAGGATGCCGAAGATGTTAAACATCAGGCAACAAACCAGAACCATGAGGTCAGTGATGGACAAGGACAGTAAAGTCAGCGTGACGTTGTTGGTTCTCCAGTCCTGCAGCAGAAATACTGTGATATTGGCCAGGTTCAAGACAACACCAGCCGAGCTGATAACTGTGGTAATGGGGGTCAAGTATTCCATTGTCACATTGTCCTGAATTCCACGGCCCCTCCCTGTTTCTGTAAACCAAACAAACATAAATTATTTAAGCACGAGCGTGAACCAATAACTTCATTTTCTCATCACAGTGTAAATGGACGCTAAACTCTTTATATAATCATTATTCACGTTAAAATTAAATAACATTTAAATTAGCTACACGTCGTGGTAGTCTAAACTTACCGAGTTTAACTGGAAAACTTAACTGAATTTAAGAAAGATGATAATAAATATACTTGAGTTTAACCCACATGCTTGAGTTTTAACCTAGACACAAATAGTGAATGAAATATATCTGTATGGGCAGTACACGATCAGTGGCCATATGTTTAGAACATTGTGGATTGATCTCTTTGTATTCCAGTAAGAAGATACATTCATTCTACACACACTTCATATTACAGGTACGAGGGTTGTTCAAGTGAAAACCTTAAAAGTGTGATAACAATTACAATAACCAAGCCATTGTCTTGTAGCCTGTCAATATTGTTGTTGAGGATGTCAAGAAGGTTAGACACGCTGCATCACGGTACAGATGAACACAATGACGTCATAAGAACAGTTGAATGATGGCTGTCTCACTTTTGACATGCATCAAAGAGGAGCAGCGTTGTAATATTCGTTTTTTGACCAGCGAAGGGCTGAAACCTAAAGAAATTCATCGGTGAATGTATGGCTGTGCATGCCTTTCAGTCCAGCAAGTGTATGATTGGAATAGGAAGTTTCACAACGGTGTGACTTCTGTAACAGAAAATGCTGGAGTTGACTGCTACGTCGTGTAAAGGATATGCAACTAACTATTTTAATGCTACAATACGAAACTGCATCTACATCTGGTCTCATTCAAAGTCGGAAGATAATGTGTTGTCAAGCAAGTCAGGGAGCATTCTGTAACCATGACCCCGGCCAGGCGCTGGACAAGGCAACACACAGAACGCTTCAGGAAATTACCGGCTGTGCATTCATTCACATAATTTGATATGTCATGCCACGCGCATTTTTCTGCGAACAGAATACATGTAAGCAGTGGCCATCTCTACACAAAGGACATATATAAGCAGTGACCATCCCCATACACAGGGAATATGTAAGCAATGACCATCTCCATACACGGGCAATATATAAGCAATGACCATCCCTACACACAGGGCATATGTAAGTGGTGACCTTCCCTACAAACAGGACATATGTAAGCAGGGACTATCCCTACAACAGGACATTCGAAAGCAGTGGCCATTCCTACACACAGGACATAGGTAAACATCAACCATCCCTACACACGGGACATATGTAAGCAGTGACCACACGTGTGGGAAGGTAGTACATTAAATATTATAAACGGCGACGGAAGACAACCCTATGCCGTTGATGGCGACAGGTTTCCCACATCATCCACATTGTTCCCCTAAAGAAATGTCAGGTTCTGAGTCGTGACATGACAATGACACTTTTAGTGAGTTAGCAGTTGAGTGGAATACTATGTCATGCCGAGCAAGAATAACGACATCAAACTCCAGCGGTTATCATTGGACAGGCATGGCTCAGCCCAGATACAACAGCCCAGCACTTTAGCAATTTATTTCCCAATATCAGACACTAAACTGCAGAGGAAACGACTGTAACCGCCTCACCAATCACCAGTCGACTGTCTGTGTCCATGAATCAGACAAAACCAGATTTGACAATCTGAGGAACGGCACCAACAATCTTCTTCTTCTTCTTCTTCTTCTTCTTCTTCTTCTTCTTCTTCTTCTTCTTCTTCTTCTTCTTCTTCTTCTTCTTCTTCCTCTTCTTCTTCTTCGTCTACTATCTCCTATTGCCTTAAAAGTCCTCAACCAACTAGGTCCATGAATGCCTTATGTTGTGTCATCTCCTGCAGTTCCTTCAATACAATTTATTTGAGTTGAGCTGAGTTGAGTTGAGCTCAGAACCGACATAACTGCACTCAGGACTTTTCCATATGTACTCCGTTCTCTCATTCAACAACCAGCGAAGTGTCATACTGCTAATCGTTCCAGCTGCCATCTGACTGAAAGTTTTCTTTGTCTTCCCTCACAGTTATGAGATTCTACTAATACAAATATCATTCTCTCCACATAGGGTTCTAAGTCTGTTCACCCACTTTCTCCACCTACTCTCACAGGTGCACGACTACCTCTCCATTGTCCATAGGTAACCTACCACCGAGAGATGCATTTTCTACCAAATTATCAGCCTATTCATTCCCCCGCACTCCCGCATGACCAGGACAGATATCCATACAATTCTCACAATCTCTTACCTCTGAAGTGAGGGAAGCCATTCTACACGAAACATTCCTTCCTCGGCGGTAAAACGCAGTCTCCGTGAGTTCGTAATAAATGCAGTGTGTGTTGCAGCGGTCTCCTCCAACGATCGTAAGGCTGCTTTTACTGCTTCCACCTCAGTTCTCATGCTGGATGTTGAAGTTTCTTATGCCAGATTATCCCTTTTCAAGCATCGTCCTTTAACCTTCGCAATGAAACCCCAGCCACTACGTCGATGTAGATCACTATGTTACCTTGATGTGTGTTGCCTTGGATCATATGTTGTACCTCAACCTCTATGCGGCCTGCACTCACGACCCAGTGTTACTATTACATTGTGCCAGTCCGTCATGTCTTCCGTTACTTTTACCCACTCTTTTTCACGATTGATGGTTCCATATTTCACATACCTGACGTATAGATATTTTTGCCTGTGCCATCCAGGACCTGCCTCTTCTCAATCTATGACCTTTAACCATAGCCATGTTGACATTTGGATTGAAGGACACTGTGCCTGTCGGCAATGGTTGGTGGTGCAAGGATATACCTCATGCATATAATTGGTGTGTCCTTTGTGCATCCCCAGGATTAACTGCATGGCAGCATTCTGTATGCGCTCCATTCCTTCAAGCTAGCTCTTTGATACGGTCAGTATCCCTGCTCAAACTGTACTTAGTGACATAAATTAACTGCTGAAAGAGCCTGTAAAACAACATCTGCTCTCCCCCAGTTGCTGCCATCGCCTTCAATAAATTAAGTCCCTGTCCAGCCTTCGCCACTAAATCCCCCATATGATCCTTAAAAGACTTACATCTGTCGAAGGTGATTCCAAAGTACTTCAATTTACTCTCTCTACTGAGAGGATGTCCATTCAATGGGACATCAGTCTTCACGATTTAGTTATCCAGGAAATACCACACAATTAATGTCTTGTCTTGATTTATTACATCCCCTGAGTTCATCACAACTCCGCAACCCTGTTTACTCCCTCTGTAAGTCTTCAGCCATTCTTTTCCATTCTCGTTCCTGTCAGTACACCAGCACACCGTCTGCGAATGTCAAGATTCTACCAATTCCTGTCGCCTCAATTGCTGCATCTTTGTTGGTGTATACATTAAAGAATGGTTCTAGAGAAGATAGTCGCTGTCAAGCTGGAAGACTGTTTGGAAAGGGGGAAGCTTCTTCCAAGAGGCCTAGGGAGCTACAGGCCAGGAAAAGATACCTGGTCAAATGCAGCCACTTTTGCCTTTGATTTTTATGAGGGGTTCCAAAGTAGACAGGAAACGATGGTGGCAGCGCTTGATCTCGAGGATGCGTACAATAGAGTTAGATATGATATTTGACCGCACTGATGGAGAAGGGGGTCAATCCCTGGTTGGTGAACTGGATAGCAGCAGTCCTGCATTCTCGTCGGGTTGCTCTCCGTCTGGGTGCAAGGACCTCAGAGCCACATATTTTAACCCCGGGACTACCACAGGGATCTGCAATCGCACCGGTGCTCTTTAACGTGTATACGAGCAAGATTGCAAACCTAGAAGCACCAGGGGTTGGAAGAATACTAACATTTGCAGATGATATTCTTGCATATAGGCAGTGGAGAGATAGGGAGCAAACAGCCCAGGAGCTACAGGCGACAGTAGACAAAGTGATTGACTGGTGCACTGAAATGAGTACTGTCATCCACACGGAACAGGAGGCTGTGTTGTGGTGCTTTCTGGACAACAAGATTGTGAAAGCTGATGTCCCAAGCCTCGCGATATATGGTAGAAATGTCAGCAGAGAGAACAAACTGAAGTATCTGGGGATCACATTTGACAGGAGCCTATCCTTCAAGGACCATGTGGAGACGGTTGTGACAAGATCTCAAAAGGGACTCAATGCACTTAAAACTATGGCTGCGATGGACACAGAGCAGAGAATGCTTTTCACACTATACCAGCACTTGATCCTCTCAGTGATTGATTATGGACTAGAACTTCTTACTGTCTCAAAGAGTCAGCTGGAGAAATTAGAGCGCATACAGAACGAAGCTATGCGGGTCATTCTTGGATGTACCGGAGACACCCAAGTAGTGTGTATGCGTTACATCCTTGGTCTGCCGACTGTTGCTGGTAGGCTCAAGGTGATGCAAGTGAAGGCATACCTCCGAGTAGCTGCAGACACAGACCACCCACTGCATGAGGCGCTGGACGCAGTTAAGGGTCAGAGACTGATAAGAGGGAAATCATGGATGGCTCAGGCGGAGGATACGATCAGACAGGTGTGCATCTTGGAGAACATTAGGCGAGGAGAGGAGAGGGTCAGAGTGCCAGCGGAGCAGTCAGACTTGTGCAGAGTTATAATCACATTGAGCCGGGAGTGCAGGGAGTGGCCAGCAGGGGCCACGGAAGTGGAAATCCAGCAACTAATTCAGGATAACGCTCGCTCGGGTGATGTGATTATCTACACAGATTGGTCGGTGTTAAGAGGTAGGAGAAGTGCCTGGGAGTTCATAGCAAAAGTTAACTGTCAACGTTTGGTGCAGGAGATCCTGGCATATGATACCACAACATCTAGCTTAAGAATGGAGGTGGAGGCGGTCAGTGATGCTTTCCGCTGGATGGAGAATACGATACACACACACACATCGTGATTGTAACTGATTCAGAAAGCATGCTAAGGAAGGTGAGGACAGGCAAGCTTCGGGCAGAGAGGCTTGCTTCGCTTCGGAGGTCACGGGTGGCAAGCATCATCTGGATCTTTTCTCCGGGGCATGCCGGTGTGCTGGGGAATGAACAGGCGGACATATTGGCTGGCTCTGCAAAACTTGGTGGAGTATTGATGCATGACAAGGCAGACGTGGTTTCGGCTTGGTGGGAGGATGTGTACACCTCGGAGGAGCAAATGGATCACCATGGTCTGGCAAGAATGAGACAGCGAGGAGTGACGAGGGGAACTGCCAGACACTAGACACTCAGAGGAAAGGCGAGACCGACATATAATCAGATTGCTACTGGTACTATCGGTGTTAGAAATCTTCGCTGGCTGCTGGGGATGGGGACGGGGCGCTTATGGGAATGCCCCGAATGCTGTGATGTCGGTTCTTAAATCAATCAATCAATCAACATTAAAGAATGGGTCCGACATGTGAGAAGCTTATGGGCTTTTACGGCTCAGGCCGTAGGGAGAATTGTGAAGGAGGACTCTGGTGATTTCGTTGAGACCACAAGTATCCTGACTATGGAAGTCATGGCAGTAAGTAAAGCAATAACATGGCTCGAGACACAAACATTCACTAGGGCATGTTTCCTTAGCGACTCAATGAGCATGCTCAAGAGGATAGAGATGGAGTGGATCCGAAGAGAATGGTTGCTGTCTCTGGAGCGGTCTCGGCTGGCAAAGATTAGTTTCATCTTCGTGCCAGAGCATGCAGGAGTACAAGGAAATGAGCGGGCTGACAAGCTCGCAGGTAAGGCTACTGTGGAGGCCGGACGCGCCATGGACCAGGCTGACATTCTGAATGCTCTACGAGAAGTAAGACTTTTGCGAGAACCAAGTGATGACTGTGAATCTACAACCATGGTCAGACTGCGAGAACAGCTAATATTAAAAGAGGGGTGGCCAAACAAGAACACTACGCAGGAAGCCAAAGAAGATTGATAAACCAACACTGAACTGGTGTCGTTAGCCGCTACACGCTGCGGGACTTGCCGAGGAGGGGATCCGAGCACTTATGGACTGAATTTTTCGGTGTGCAATGAGGATGATCTGTCGACTAACTAACTAACTAACAATAACGAGCACTGGGGACATGGCAGATCCCTGTGGCAGCTGGGAGTTATATAGGAGTCAGAAGTCCATGAACTCATGCGAAGTGCAATTTTAAGCTTGTAAAGTACTGCCGCAATTCATTTAACAATCCACACATGTGGTATGTGTGTGTTTATATCTGTCTGTCTGTCTGTCTGTCTGTCTGTCTCTCACTATCTTTATATCCATCTATCCACTCTACACCTACCTACTTGTTTACCTGTCTGTCTGTCTGTCTGTCTGTATGTCTGTCTGTCTGTCTGTCTTTCCTTCTGTGTATCTATCTCTCACTATCCATTTATCCATTCACCCACCTACCTGTTTATCTGCCTGTCTGTCAGTCAGTCACTCTGTCTGTCCGTCTGTCTGTCTGTCTATCTGTCTGTCTGTCAGTGAACCTATCTCTCCCTGTCCATGTATCTTTCTACCAATCTACCCACTTACCCACCTACATAATTGTGTATCAATCTGTCTGTTTGTCTCTGTGTATCTATCTCACACTGTCCCCCTATCTTGCTACCCACCTACCCACTCACCCACCAACCTGTTTACCTGCCTGTGTCCCCGTCTCTTCATATACACAATTCTCCGACTTTTCTTACACTGTCGGCTTCAGTTCGTAGACCGTGGAAGTAATTGTTATCTATATAATAACTACATAGTCACTAATGCATTAGACAATGTGTTATTTGTCTGTGCTCTTACCAACTGACACAATGTTTTCTTTCTATTTATAAACACATCCGGGCATGTATGAGGGAAAATATCATCTACCCCATAATTAAACATCAGATCAATGTGTGCGATAACACTCGAACTCAACAGATGTTTGTATTTCATATAGGTGTAATTATCTATCATTATATGTGAAGTTGCAAGAATAAATGCCGTCCTGAAACGACAAACTATGGGTATTACAATGTGAGGGTCAGTTGTAATTTCTGGCTTTGTACATTCTGTTGGTCGTATATCTTAATCTGTATGACTGAAAGGTCGTGTCTGTTGATCACATGATGTCACGGTAGATTGTGTGACACAGTAGTTATTTAAGAACATCCGTGAGTGCCTGTACTAAAGATTGGCTGCCCACCAACTCTTCTGTCCATTGATTAATCGTTCCACACAGGCATGGCATGAAGGGTATAATCAAGTTTGATGGTGCAACTTCTGAAGAGTTTGAAATCAAGAGTGGGGTTAAGCAAGGTTGTGTAATAGCTCCCATCCTCTTTCTACTTTCTTTCATCCTCTTTCCATCCTTACTTCTACTGAAGTAAGGATTTCGTGATCAGGATGGTGGTATATACATTCACTCACGCTCAGATGGCGGCCTCTACAATGCTCAGAGATTGAAAGCCAAGACCAAAATTAGGAGGGTACTAATCAGAGAGTTGCTTTTTGCGGATGATGCTGCAATTACGACCCACTCTGAGGAACAATTACGTCTACTATCTGCATTCTCCAATGCTTGTTATGAATTTGGTTTCACAATTGGGACAAAAAATAAGGCAGATTATGTCACAATGTGCAAATGGCGTACCATCAATCTTTATCGGCGACGCCGAACTGGAGATAGTAGACCATTTTACATATCTAGGATTGAGGTAATTAGCACATTATCCCTAGATCAGGAAATCAACATCAGGATTTGTAAAGGAGTAACAATAATAAACAAGTTAACAAAAAGAGTCTGGGAGAACAGGAAGTTTACTGACAATAGTCCTGGTCTATCAAGCCTGTGTCCTTAGAACTCTTCTTTATGGCAGTGAAGCCTGGTCAACTTACTCACACCAAGAGAAACGTTTAAACAGCTTTCATATGCGGTGTCTGCGAAGAATACTTGGTATTAAGTGGCAAGACAAAATCACAAATACTGAAGTATTGGAAAGATCAGGTTGTGTGACGGTTTGTTCCATGCTCAGTCTTCGTAGCTTACATGGATAGGACACATTAGGAGGATGGATGATGGTAGAATACCAAAGGACATCTTTTTTTGGTGACTTACAAGCGGCTGGCCGAGTGGCTAGAACGCCGGACTCTCAATCGGGAGACCCGGGTTCGATTCCTTGATAAAATGTGGGATTTTTTTTTTCTGTCGGGGGCAAAAAGAAAGTCCTAACCTGCACAGTTCGTGGCCTTTATTCCTCAGGCTCTAAGACCCCTCTGCCATACACCGCAAGGTACCATATTGGCAGTAAATGACAGTGACAGTACAAGTGGTTAAAAGAATCTACTAAATACAAAGATTTGTGTAAGAGGTACATGACTGATACAGGCAATGATATTGCACCTTTGGAGGAAGTCGCAGCTGATCGTGTTGAATGGAGGGCAAAGATCAGAAATGGAATAAAAACAAAGGAGACAATGATTGTAGATAGGCCAAGCACTAAGCGTGTGAGACATAAAATGGTGCGTGATGGTGGAAATGACCATGTGTTCACATTCATCCATTGTGAACGAACATTTACAGCGCAAATGGGTCTGATCAGTAACATTCGCTACGGCCATGAGTGGCAGCTATCATGCCTTCTGTGAAGCTAATGTAAGACACTATCGTCTGTCCAGACGGCCAAGTGCCAGTAATGGAGTCGTGCAATAGAATTCAATTGTAAGAGGACAGATTCCCGTGTGTTGCCGGGGCCCATAAGGGAAGCAAAGAATAGCAGCACTGTAGCCTACCATGTATGTCGTAAGAGGCGACTAAGGAGGCTTGATGGTTCTGTCGCCCTGCTACTGAGTGAGTGCGTGGCGCGACACTGTGAGCTGTGAGTTTCGTGTGGAATGCTTTTGAATCTGCCCGAGGTTTTTTGGAACGTGACTGCATGTTCGGAGCGATGGCAGATGGCTATGTCCCAGAGTTGACCAGTTTCTGCCTTATGTAGAAATGCGTGGCTGCTGGGCTTCTTGTTGACTGCCACTGCCATCGACGATGAACTGTATTTCGTGGACTGCGTGGGTGAACATCTAGGAAACATCCAGATGGGAAAATGACTGCCGATTCCATCAGGAATGAACTGGGTGTTTTGTGGGGGACTATTGTGTTGACATTCTGGCGGCGAAATTATGCACAGTGTATCTGTGCGGGTTGTTGTCAAGACTCCTGTCTTTTCCACTTTTCACATTGGGCAGTGGGGAGCGTTTTATGTGATATTCACTGGCACAGGAACGGAGCATAATGGGAACGACCCGTTGCTGTGAAGTTGGAACTGCAACTAACTAACTAACTAACTATCTAACTAAGAGGACAGAGATCATGGTCATCTCTAGGAAGACAGAAATATCACAATTTAATATACGGATTCCCTCTCTGGGGCGAAGGAGTTTCTAACGCAGTGCGTAATCCCGCGTACCGCGTTCGAAACGCAGATGCGGGTGATTTGGCAGCAAACCGCCTTGTGTTGGTTTGTATGGAATGGTATGAGTCCCAGTCGTTCAGAAAGCAATGGCAAACTACTGAACGTAAATTTGCCAAGAAATCACAAACAGCTAAAAATGCTGGAGTTGACTGCAACTAACTAATATACGAATAAATGGGAATATTCTTAGACAAGTGACTCGGTACAATTATTACGAAACAGTTATAACATCTGATGGGAGGTGCCTTGAAGAGGTTAGAACAAGAATCGCTATGGCAACGGTAGCCATCTTATGCAAGATAGAAAACATATGACCAATAAAAAGATGTCAATTGCAATGAGAAACAGAATGTTGACGTGCTACATAGAACCTCTTCTTTTATTTAAAGGAAAAAAGTGAACAATAGGCAGACAGGCTGAAAAACATCTAATCGAGGTGAAAATGTGGTTATGGAAGAAAATGCGAAGAATAATATGGACAGACAGAAAAACAATGAATAAGTTCTACACGAAGCAACTGAAAATCATAAACTGATTAGAGACATTGGACGTAGACAGTCAAGATTTTTTTGGCACGTTATGAGAAGAAATAAATTGGAGAACATGGTAACATCTGTCAAGACTGAAGGGGACAAGAACAAGGGGAAGACAGAGATAAATCTCTAGATGACTTGGCCACATAGTATAACCGAAACAAATATACAGAGCTGATCCATGACAGGTGATCGTGTGGGGTTGTTAAATATGACCACACACGCTTATTGGCATGGCGCATGCTGCTGATGAGAATTTATATATCGGGAGTCGAGGCAACTTGTGCCACACGTTGTAGTTATTTTAGTACAGTAGCCCAAGTATGACTGAGCTACCATATGACAGTATGACGCTATGTCATGTGCTGTCATCTGTCCATGGGGGTCGTGCATCTCTGGTTCTCTAGCAGAACACCTTATGTCATGTGCTGTAGTCTGTTCGAGGGATCATACATCTTTAGTTCTCTAGCAGAACAGCTTAAATAATTTGCTGTCGTCTGTCCGTGGGGTCATACATTTCTAGTTCTGTAGCAGAACACCTTATGTCATGTGCTGTCATCTGTCCGTGGGGTCATACATCTCTAGTTCTGTAGCAGAACACCTTATGTCATGTGCTGTCATCTGTCCGTGGGGTCATACATCTCTAGTTCTGTAGCAGAACACCTTATGACATGTGCTGTAGTCTGTCCGTGGGGTCATACATCTCTGGTTCTCTAGCAGAATAGCTTATGTCGTGTGCTGTCGTCTGTTGGTGGGGTCATACATCTCTAATTCTGTAGCAGAACACCTTATGTCATGTGCTGTCATCTGTCCATGGGGTCATACATCTCTAGTTCTGTAGCAGAACACCTTATGTCATGTGCTGTCATCTGTCCATGGGGTCATACATCTCTAGTTCTGTAGCAGAACACCTTATGGCATGTGCTGTCGTCTGTTGGTGGGGTCATACATCTCAGCAGAGATACTTATCTCCGATAAATCAATCACAAGGAAGTTTGGCTGCAATGGGTCTCTAACACTGTCTGTCTCTCGCCCTTCCGGTACATTCTGTCAGGCTGATGTTCGTCCATCTTTTGATATTATCTTCCCACTTGTATCTTTGTCTACCTTTTGCTTGCTTGTCCTCAGCCTTGCCATCCCGTATGGTTTTTATAAGAGTGTTATGTCTTTGAACGTGGCTGAAATATTTAACTTTGTCAGCAACCTAGCTTTGACAGGCACACATGGATTCTTCTTTTGCACCACACGAATGATAACTCGTACGTCGTACAAAAGGATATAAATTTATTCTGGACTAGTTACACAATAGCTCCGAGAGCTGATAACCACATGGATCATTTACATCATGACAATATTACGTTATGACGTTATCTATGGTAATATCTACTGTATTAATCTAAGCCTAAGTCACCACTACTTCTACTGTCCTATAAACAACACAGTATTCAGAGCGAATACTACGATTTGTCTCCTACGCTGTCTTGTCCCAGTCTGCTTGACTTTCGTGGCGTGTCCAGCCACGAGCCGGTGACCCTTCGTGCGTCAGCAGGTTTGCGTGCTCGGTATTCCAGCACGCGTTTAGTGGCTTGTCAATAGGTTACTCTTCTAGAGTTACCACTATTAATGGATACTCCTCGTGGTACTGGTTTCCCCACTCTAACCTGGGTAACTCCTGGTCATGCCCCACCGTGTCCCCTTTTATGACACGTGTGTGTCCAGTCGGAAAACTGTTCACAGTTCTCCCTACTGCTTCTGTCCCTTCTATTCCCTATTTCCTAGATAGGGATGTTATCTCTATCCTGTCTTAGTCCTATTCCTTAGTTCTACTCCTCTCTTCTCTATCTGCCTACATGCGGCTCTTTGACAAACTTGCCTCTTTTTTTATTTATTTCATCAACTCTCTTTTCATTCCAAGATTTTCTAGAACCTCTGAATTTGATTGTTTTAGTTTCTATCTGTCGTCTGTCCGTGGGATCATAAAACTCTGGTTTCCATATTCTTCTGTATATTCACATCTACAAGATCTCTATTTGAATTTCTAGTTGCTTGTTCGATGTCCATGCTTCTCATTTTTAATGCGTTGTTAACCTCTCTAGATGTTAATACAGATTTCATGCTGTTGGAAACAGTTTTTGTCATTCCTATTCTCTGTTTGATTTCTACTTCCCTGCTGCCATCATCTATTATTACATGTCTAAGATAGGAGAAGCGTGTTACTCGTTCCAGTATCTCCCCGTTTACTGTAATGTTCTTAGATGACCTTTCCTTTCCTCTGCTAATTATCATAGTTTTCATTTTTAGGATGTTAATATCTAAGCCACATTCTGCACTATGCCTGTTTACTTGTTCCACTAGGTCTTGTAACTCTTACTCGCTTTCTGCTAGTAACACTGTATCGTTAGCGTACCTAGAATTGTTTATGATTCTTTCATTGATGTTAAGTCCAGGCAGTTCTACTTGTTTAAAAATTCTTTCTGTGTACAGGTTGAAGAGGCTTGAGTCCTTTCCGTTAACTCCTACGTCTTGAAGGCATGCAATTAGTCGTTCATGTTGTACTCTATCAAACGCTTTCTTGTAGTCTATAAAACAAATATATATTTTTTCTCAGCTTCTAGATATTTTCTAATTAACATCCTCAAACAGAGTGTAGCTTCTCTGGTGCCGCTGTTTTTGCGGAATCCAAATTTTTCTTCATCTATTTCCGCATCTATTTTAGTTTGAATTCTTTCTTGTATGACCTTGAGTTATCGCCGCTCCTTTTCAATCCGGCTTTAGAGAAAGTTGTAAGGAAGGTAAAGGAGGAATGTGCTATTGGTGGAACATCCAAACTGCTTGGTTATGCAGATGATATAGATATTATAGGGGAAATGAACAAAAGACATTTGTAATATTGACTCACTTAAAGGACAAAGCTCAACAAATGGGGCTGGTTATCAACCAAGATAAGACAGAATATATGGTAATTTAAAGGGACGGAACGGCTAAAATCTCTGGCCACATACAAGTAGATAATATGACCATTAAAAGAACGGAAACATACAAATACCTGGGTACAATCTTCAACTGCTCCAACATAATAAGGGAAGAAATACAAGCTAGAATCAACTCTGAAAATAAGATATACTATGCACTACAACATCTGCTAAAATCAAATGCGCTATCTCGTAACACCAAGATCACAATATACAAAACACTGATTAGACCAGCTGTGCTGTATGGCTCTGAAACCTTTTAGTACAACTAAAGGAGACGAAACCTTGTTACAAACCTTTGAGAACAAAGTCTTAAGACGCATATTTGGGCCCATTAGGGATACACAAAGTAGAGAGTAGAAAAGAAGAAGCAACAAAGACGTTTATGATCTGTTTAAATTCCCGCTAATCACTGATATAATGAAGGCTAATAGACTGCAATGGCTGGGGCATATAGAAAGAATGGAAGATAATAGGGAAACAAAACTCGCATACACTCAGGACGTAAATGACCGTAGATCCCGAGGTAGACCAAGAAGACTGTGGAGAGATAATATACATACAGACCTACAAGCACTTGGAATCAGCGACTGGCAAAATAAGGTCAACCAGCGAGACGAATGGAGACGGCTTATATCTGCAACAAAGAACCTCAATGGCTGGGAATGCTGAAGAAGAAGAAGATGACCTTGAGTAGTATCTTAGTTTTATGGCTCATTAAGCTAATAGTTCTGTAATCTTCACAATCAACAGGTCTTGGCTTCTTGAGTTAGTGTGATGAAAATGGATGTTTTCAAATCATGCGGTTGTACCAAGTATTTATATATCCATCCATCCATCATGTGCCATGCCGGTAAGCGTGGGAGGTCATGTTCTGCCATCTCACTAGATCACCAGAGTCGTGGATCAGCTCCGTGTTTCTGTCTCGACTATGCCACAAGGCCAAGCCATCCAGGTACTTGCTTCTAGGTCTTCCCCTTGGTTTGTTCACCTCGATCTTACCAGTTGTCACCAAGTTCTCCAAATCATTTCTTCTCATAACATGCCCAAAAAATTGTGACTGTCTACGTCTAATGTCTCTAATCAGTTTACGATCTTCATTTGTTTCTTGAAGAACTTGTTCATTGGTCTTTCTGGCTTTCCATGGTATTCTTTGTATTTTCCTCAGAAACCACATTTCTACAGCAATCAGATGTGTTTTCAGCCTGACTGCTCATTGTCCAAGCTTCACATCCATATAAAAGTATAGGTTCTATGTAGCATCTCATATCTTTTTCTCGTTTCAATTGACATCTTTTTATTGGTCAGTATGTTTTTCATCTGGCTAAAGGCTACTTTTGCCATGCCGATTCTTGTTCTAATCTTTTCAACGCATCTCCCATAAAATGTTATTACTGTTCCGAGATAAGTGTACCCATTCACTTGTTGAAGAATACTCCCATTTACTTGTATATTACATTGTGGTATTTCGTTCTTCCTAGTTATATATATATATATATATATATATATATATATATATATATATATATATATATATATATATATATATATATATATCAGGAAGAGAATGATCAGGGCAGATGACATAGACTGGGGCGAGCTGTAATATTGATGTTGTCCGCCGTCATGAGTTTTACGCCATTAGTTTTCTCGGCTCGTTGAATCAATCACGATAAGTGCTGGCTCTCTGTTATGTATATTCTTATGGTTAAAAGTTCTCATTGCGGCGCTCGTACACATGTATGTTTCTGTGTGCGTCAAGAATGTTCTATGAGCGCCGGTACTGTAGAAGTGACAACAGCTACTTCTTTAAGTCAATACAACGTTATAAACTATGTTCTCGAAATTTTTACAGGAGAACGAAACTAGTTCTGTTTAAGAAATATAAATAAAGGTTCTACATATTACAATGCACACAGAGACATCTTCTCCACTGCAACACTGTATTTCACATTTGGTGCTGCTGCCACATATGTCCCAAACAGAAAATCATTTAAGTAGGACAAGATATATTCACATAACAACAAAGCGTGGAAATTAAAGAAGGGGAAGATGATAACATGTAAATATTGCTCAATGTCACTTCTATGTCACATGGTGACAATGAATGTGTGACAAAACTCCCTAGTATCAAAATTATTTGAAGAAAATCATGTATCGACAGAAAACCAGATCAAATCAATATAAATTTATGATTAAGTGTTACGTTTGTAAAGCCTACGGCCACGTGCAGAGGTATTTTAAGACTAGGGTAGAGTTTAAACATGTAATTACTGTTGATAGCAGTGATTCAAGTAGTGAGTCAGATAATAAACAATTGCCAATGCAGTTGAGGTAATTGACACCTTCACCTCGTTTACTTGTAAGACTTGCAAAATGTTTCACAAAGATAATAGCCTTACATGTGGTCATACTATTACCATTGATAGCGATCAGGCTAAGGCTACCACAGATCATAATAAAGAAATATAAAAGCATACAGGTTTATCAATGGGCAGTTGGTGTCCGTCCTGCGTGACACTGGCTCCACAGTGGTTGGAGTACTCCAATCATTAGTCAACAACAGTGAGTATAAGGATGAGCACATTATGTGTAGAATCTTTACAGGAAGAAAAGAAAGATATCGTACGGTATGAGCTACAATTAAGTCACCTTTCCTATCTGGGAGGGTAAAGTGTGCGACTCTTAAGAACGCATACTGTGATGTAATTGCTGGAAACGTATCACCAATCATATGCTGTTCTGACAAAGATATTGAGGAATGGAATAAAACACACATTCAGAGTAAGGACATCACCAGAACAATGACGAACGTGAAAGATAACAAGACCCAGGTTGATATTCGAGAGCTTTTTGACCCTATTATTGTAACAACAAATGAAGGTTATATGGATTGTACTTCCTCACAAAGACGAGATGCTCCTCTTATTAATTATTTTAAACTTATTCATGGAAAACAAAAAGCTAAACTAATCCCTGATTGTAAGGGAAAAGTTCGTATCATGAACGTGTGTGTTGATTGTCAGAAAATAAATGCCATTACTAGACTTGACGCAGAACCTATCCATAATTTTTAGGATCCCATATCTGGCATGACAACCTATAACATATTTTCCAAATTGGACCTGACCAAGGAGAATTGGCAAATATTCATGACCGTCGTATCCATATAGCTAATAGCATTTATTACTCTACTGGGGCTGTTCAAATGTATGTGTATGCCAATTAGATTACTTAACGCAAAAACGAGCTTTGTACGAATGACCAGACTACTGCTACGAAACACCTCAAATGTGGCTACATACATTGCTGACATATGCATACATACAGACAACATGACATACATTGGCACCTTTCCGTCTTGACAGACGATAATTTGGTACATTGTGCTTCAAAAAGGCTTAATAACTACGATCCATGGCGGTGGCGAGTGTGGCTGGTAAGGCCAATTCTTGCTGCAAATGTTTGCCCACAGTATGTGCATATGAAAACATGGTCACTTCCACCATTTTGCACCATCTTACGTCTCTCACGCTCTATGTGTGCTTTATCTGCAATCATTTTCTCCTTTGTCTTTATTCCATTTCTGATAGTTGCCCTCCATGCAACACGTTCAGCGGCGACGTGCTCCCAATGTGCATTATCAATGCCTGTATCAATCATGTCCCGCTTACACACATCTTTGTATCGTAGTAGAGGCCGACCTTGAGATCTCCTACCCGTCTGTAATTCCCCAAAAAAGATGTCCTTTGGTATTCTACCATCATCCATCCTCCTAACGCTGTGTGTGTGTCAGCGAGGCGAGTCTACGAAGACTGAGCATGGAATACACCGTCACACAACCTGATCTTTCCAATACTTCAGTATTTGTGATTTTGTCTTGCCACTTAATACCAAGTATTCTTCGCAGACACCGCATATGAAAGCTGTTTAAACGTTTCTCTTGGCGTGAGTAAGTTGTCCAGGTTTCACTGCCATAAAGAAGAGTACTAAGGACACAGGCTTGGTAGACGAGGACTTTTGTTTTGGCAGTAAGCTTCCTGTTCTCCCAGACTCTTTTTGCTAACATGTTCATTGTTGTTGCTGCCTTGCCAATCCTGATGTTGATTTCCTGATCGAGAGATAATTTGCTATTTACCACTGATCCTAGATATGTAAAATGGTCTACTATCTCCAGTTCGGCGTCGTCAATAAAGATTGATGGTACACCATGTGCACATTGTGACATAATCTGTGTCTTCTTTTTGTTAATTGTTAAACCAAATTCAGAACAAGCATTGGACAATGCAGATAGTAGCTGTTGTTATTCTTCCTCAGAGTGGGTCGTAATCGCAGCATCATCCGCAAAAAGCAACTCTCTGATTAGTACCCTGCTAATTTTGGTCTTGGCCTTCAATCTCTGAGCATTATAGAGGCCACCATCTGAGCGTGAGTGAATGTATATACCGTCATCCTGATCACGAAAGGCATATTTCAGTAGAAGTGAAAAGTATATCTCAAAGAGGGTGGGGGCTAGTACACAACCTTGCTTAACTCCACTCTTGATTTTAAACTCTTCTGAAGTTGAGCCATCAAACTTGATTATACCCTTCATGCCTGTGTGGAACGATTCCACAATGGACAGAAGAGTTGGTGGGCAGCCAATCTTCTTTAGTGCTTTGAACAGACCCTCACGACTGACCAAATCGAATGCCTTTGTGAGGTCGATGAAGGCAATAAACAGTGGCTGATTTTGTTCCCGGCATTTTTCTTGCATCTGTCGCAATGAGAATATCATATCAATAGTAGACCGGTTCTGACGGAATCCGCACTGTGATTCGGGGTAGACTTGATCTCCCAGGACTTGAAGTCTGTGCAGGACAATTCTGGCAAATACTTTCCCAATAATACACAGTAGTGAGATACCCCTATAGTTGTTAGAGTCGCTCCGATCTCCCGTGTTCTTGTACAGCGTTATGATGTTTGAATCTTTGAAATCCTGTGGGACTTGTCCTTCTCGCCAGCATAGCTCTATTAGCTGGTGGATCTGTAGAGCGAGTGTGTCTTGCCCACTCCTGATCACCTCTATTGGAATCCCATCCTTACCTGGAGCCTTGCCAGATGCAAGCTCATTTATAGCACACTTAACTTCTGTTATAGTGGGAAGTGTGTCCAGGTGGTCAAGAGTTGGCAGGGCCTCTATGGCGTTGAGGGCATCATCCGCTAGCTTGGTCTCACTTGAGTAAAGCTCTAAATAGTGCTCGACCCATCTATCCATCTGCTGTTTCTTATCAGTGATGATTTCTCCAGTCAAGGTTTTCAGCGGTGCACTTCTTTTGATCATTGGACCACAGGCTTTCTTTATCCCTTCATACATGCTTCTGATGTTTCCCTTATCACTTGCTATTTGAATGGATTCACATAACTTGATCCAATAGTCATTCGCACACTGCCTGGTAGCCTTTTTTACATCCTTCCTCGCTTGCTTCAGCTCACTCAGAGTGTTACGCGTTGGTCTTTCCTTGTTTCTTAAGAGAGTATTCTTCTTGTTATCAATCAAGGGCTGCAGTATCTGGCTGTTTGCCGCAAACCAGTCCTGCCTCTTATGATCCACAGTGCCGTAAACCCCTACCGCTTTTTTATAAATAGTTTCCTTAAGTCTACTCCATTTATCATTTACTATACAATTTTCTGATGTATCATTGAAAGCGTCTTCAAGTTGCTGTTGAGATTCAAAGCACTTTCCAGGATCGTGAGTGTTAGTAATATTAATACTGGGGCTAGACGTGTGTTTAGCTGTGTAGATTCTCTTTGGTCTCAGTCTAACCCTTGCAACAACCAAAGAATGATCTGTATCACAGTCAGCACTGTGGTAACTTCGAGTTAATGATGTATGGTTCAGATGTTCTCTCCGTGTGATAATGAAGTCCAGCTGATGCCAATGGCCGGATCTTGGATGTTTCCATGTGACCTTATGCATCTCTTTTGTTTTAAAAAAGGAGTTTGTAATACATAGGTCATTTCTAGTGCAATGCTCCAGCAGCCTTTGCCCATTATCATTCATGCGACCGATGTTGTATTTTCCAAGGCACACTTTCCATGAACTCGAGTCCCTGCCCACACGAGCATTGAAATCACCGAGCATATAAATGTAGTCGGATTTTGGAACTGCCTTGATCGCAGAGTCTAGCTGCTCATAGAACGTATCCTTTACATCATCAGAGGAAGCGAGTGTCGGTGCATATGCAGTGAGAATGGTGGCAAATCCACAAGAGGTTGCCAAGCGCAGTGATAATAATCTTTCATTACCTCCAGCTGGGATATCAATTATTCCCAGTAGCGAATTCTTCACTGCAAAGCCCATACCATGTTGCCTTTTTTCTGCCTGCCCTCTTCCCTTCCAAAAAAAGGTGTAATTGTTTTCCCTGAGTGACCCTTCCTCAGCGAGGCGAGTCTCCTGCAGGCCAGCAATATCAATGTTAAGACGATTGAGTTCAGTATCAATCACAGCCGTTTTTCTCACATCGTCAATATTTGTCAAGTCAGTGGAAAATCCTGGACACATGGTTCTCACGTTCCAGGTTGCAAGCCGTAGCTTGAGGTTTCTATTCTTTTTATTAGTACCTGGTGCATTGGTTTTACAGCCTGCGATTCAGATTTTGTCCTAGCCCCAAGCACCCATTGAAGCAGGCAGGCTGTGGCGGATCAGCACCCAATTGGCTGGGGGCTGCCCAGCTTGAGGCGGGCGGTAGCTGATCAGTGACACCTGTAGGTGTCTCCCACCGTCACAGGCATCGCGTGGCGCCCCATGTCTACGCCAACTGACAAGGACTTATAACCCGTAACAGTTGCCTCTCGCTTTGATTCCGAGACCGGTTAAGACCAGGGATGGAGTTATTGCCTCTCCATAGCACAAAGCCTGGGCTAAAATAAAGAAACCATGTGTTTCCCATGCAGCATGATCCCTCTCTCGGCCTGCCTAGTTCACTCCAGAGGAAAGTTGACACCTATAATCTGGAACAAGACAAGCTGCAGAAGCTGCCGGATCAGCAAAGCAATGCTCTAACTGTCCGCCTGTCGGAGCTTCGATCCTAGACCAGCTGCCAACCAAGGCTTAGGGCCTGGTCTGCCCTGCCATGACTTATTTTGTCTTTGGGTTGCATTTCCTCGCACCAGGATAAGGCTAGTACCCTCCCAATTGCGCTCTTCCGCCCGAAGCCGTTGGCACAATGTGGGGTGTCGGGTTTGGTAAGCGCCGCCCAACATTCGGCGCTGACAGAAAGCAGGTAGTACCGTCTACTGTCATCCGGTAGCTCAGTCATATCTGACTAAGACCTGACACACCACTTAAAATACTGAGACATGTTTTTGGACTGAAATAAAGTGTGTGGCCTGACAATCAAATTAGCTAAAGTAGTCCTTGAATTTTCACATATTGATTTTTTGGTACACAACATATCTAACGGGTTTAGTACAAATGATGACAACATTGTTACTAAAATTTTAATCTCAACATCTATAAAACAAACAAAAAAAGAACTCAGAAGTTTGTTGGGTTTGGTCACCTGATACAGCAAATTCATCTCTAAAGTTTCAGAATTAATATACATGTTTACAAAATTATTATCCAAAAGCCAACCAAGTACAATTATGCACAGTACTGACTTGGAGTTGACACTTCAAAAGATAAGGACATGTTTTTCTTTCAAATCCTCCATGTTTGAGGTTACTTAATCTAGAACTCTCGTTCATATATCGTCTATATGTCGTTGGGGGATGTGTGTTTGGCTGAGTGGTTGGGGGTCTGTGGGTGGGTGGTGGAGGACATGTGGGTGGGTGAGTGTTGGTTGGTTATGGAATGGGTGGAGGATGTGTGCGTGTGTGTGGAGAGATGTGTGAAGGTGGGGATGTGTGGGTGGGTGATGGATGGGTGGATGCATGCATGTGTGCCTGCGTTTGTGTGTGGGTGTGTGCGGGATGTGTGTGGAGGGATGTGTGGTGGGTGTGAGATGTGTGTGTGGGTGAGGAGATGGTGTATGTGGGGGGAGGGGGGGTGGGATGTGTGGTTTGGGGGATGGGTGGATTCATAGCGGCATTCATTTGAATCTATTGGATGTGTGTGTGTGTGTGTGTGTGTGTGTGTGTGTGTGTGTGTGTGTGTGTGTGTGTGTGTGTGTGTGTGTGTGTGTGTGTGTGTCAAACTTTCACACTCGAATTTTTTTAGTTATTTTGTGTGTGTGTTTGAAGTGGGGGGAGGGGGTGTCAATGATATTAAAAACTATGCAGTGATATTTGTTTTCTTTACTTTTCATTATATTTTATATTACAGTTTTCGATATTTATGATTTTATAGATATTGCATGCATGCTGCATTATTCGTTTTCCTGTTCAGCTATGTTAAAGATCAATACTTGGTATACATTTTAGTTTCTGGTATAAAATAAACATTGATGGAAATTGCGATACCCAGTAATTGACATTTAACAAACATTTATTGACATTTAACAAACATTACTGTATATGTATGTATGCTGGATGACTATGTTAGTGTATCCGAAAGTTGTAGATTTGTCATCACATTACTTTAAAATATGTTACATACATGGTCTTGCGTAGACTGGAAGGCAACTCGTTTTTGATGTTTCTTGGCAATGGTTAAGGGACATTAAGCTAGACGCATAATATGTGAGATGGGGAGATCGTAGCCTGAGCCTAGATGGCAAGGCTGGCGTAAGTGAGTAATCCTTATATCTTAGTCTGTATTAGACAGATGACATCAGTTTGTTCGAATATGTTTACACAAGACCAATTCACCTACCACTACTTCTACGAAATAGGTCGCCTTCGTATTGAGTCCCGACTAATCTTGACATAGAAGGTCACAACTAATATGACGAAATGTTCTTCTTGTTAGTACACAAGCATTGCATATGGATAAGACATTCACCTTAAGGACAGGGTACATAATATTGTATATGATAACGAGTGTAATATATATCTACGACTTAAAGACTCTAATTTTGTTCAGTAATGTAACATGACAATGTTTGTAACATTTCTGATATCAGAAAAATGCCAAATTTGAGAGAGGGTATACCACGACCCTATATTACATCCATTGACTAAATCTAATATAACACATAATTACTAGTCCAGTACGTGCTTAGTTTGCGCACAGCTCGATGCATGCGTGGTGCGCACCATATATGTAAGATAGAGAACGAAAGAAATGGTTGTCTCAAGGACAGTTAGAGCAAGGGATGGCGATAGGGATGGTCGGACATTAAAACCAAGTTACGAGTTTATTTTTAAAAGGTATTAATGCCAGAGGGGTTAGTCAGTAGTTCGTGATTGGGTGATCTTTGGGTCAGGATGTTTATTCATTGTTTATGTAACTAACGCCTATAATCAATAAACATTAGTTTTAATGTGATTGTAACATATTTTCAGTCATCCAAAGTTTACCGACATTATTTCTACACATAATCATGATAATCGAACGGAACACCATACCCGCATGGCGAAATGCGGAGGACGAGTGAGTGTTTGAAAAGTAGACAAGCGATTGGCTGGAAGGACTTGAACTTTCAACTCAAATCCCCGAACATAAATTGGCTGTAGGGCCAACTCAGTCCACGTCAAGATTTCAAACGGCCCACTAGTGTATTCGTTTAGGAGGTGACGTTCCCAGTGTTCTGTACTGGTCCAGTGAGACTCAGCTATCAGAAGTCCTTAAATTAACGATGTTTCCCTAGAGCAGGGTAACATCATGTCTGTATACATATTGGTGTAATTATGATGTTTAAGGTTCATAAAAATGATCATAACAAATGTGCTTGTACGAGAGAGAAATCTTGCAAAATGCCATACTTGTTCCATCGCTGCATCTTTTTAAAAGAAAGTCGCTTAAAAGTCGACAGGGTCAACTTCATTGCACCGGGTTTTATGCCGTATGGCTCGGTCTCTTTCCGCAGCGCGGAAAGCGTCGCACAAAGCACGAACTCCGTAGCTCTATCGACGACCCACAGAAGTCTCCGAAACATCTCACTCGTGAACCGAAGGACGCGGCCCGGAATTGAACCACAACATTTGGAGCCTGGGTCAAACGGCTTGACCACTTCTGCATCTATCATGCAAAAACATTTCTACTAGGAATGATACTTCTATATGCAAAAGAAAGCTATCACATCTTAAATGCGTGTATGATCACTTTTCTCCATGCACTTTAAAAGCACATTTCAAATGCACCTTCTATGATTGTTGCTTCAACAGAGAAAAGAATACGAAGAGTCTATATCTTAAACTTCCTGTGCACAGACTCACATCATTCTGAATATATCATGTGAATCATTTGTACACTTCTTTCATGAGAATGCATATGAATTTGCCATGTTTTTTTCATGATATTTAATGTTCATTGACAAGGAAAAATAGATGCACCATGCACTCAAATGTTGCTAGTCGTTGCACTCATTACCAGCATGACACCACTAATGATGATGATTGGGTGACTTTTACGCTCAGTATTCTGCCTAAATGTGTTCTAACAAATAGCCATACAGCAGTCTTTTACTGAATTGTGTGCATGAAAATTGCTTGCGACAGTGGGTAGGTTTTGGACCTTATGACATTGTATTCGAACCAATGCACCTATTGGATGCATATCTATATAAAGGCTAATCCATTGTTTCATGAAATTAATTAAATGTTTGCATTGTGAGTGTTTTACATGTGTATGTGTTCGTGAGTATTACTTTCCCTGCTGGAGGAGTTGTTCGAATTTTCCCCCTGTCATGAAAGGCACATGCACTGAAACTAATAATATAAGATGAGAAGGGCACTTGAGAGTCAAGTCTAAGTTCAGAAGAATGAGGGCTAAATCTGATATGACAGAAGTAGGATACAGAGAGGTTATTGAGAGGGCAAGATCTCAACATGTCTTGTCTTACTATACATTCATCTCTACATGCTTTACCTTAACATACAACTGTCACAATCTGCATCCATCTCAACATGCAGTATTTCCACAGGCAGTGTTCCACCAGGTATCTGTCATAACATATATCTGTCATAACATATATCTATCATAACAAACATCTGTCCCAACATGCATTGTCACGGCTTCCCTTGTCCTGACCATACCTTCATCTCAACTGGACTTGATCATACCTGGATGACTTTACCTTATCTTACTGTCCTTACATCATCTTGAGTTTATCTCATCATGAATGTAAAACATCAATAGAGAACAAATGCTGACTCATCAGTAGATACTGGTCTCACTCCATCATATGTTTTAATACCTTCCATTTAGAGAGAAGAGGGTAGTGATCTCACCTGTGGGTGGAACCACATTCCTGCCTCCTCCCATTAATAACACCCCTCCCCCTTGTTTTTTTCATGTTTGTTTTGTAATATTGTATGATTTTATGAAATGCTTGAACAGGTAGTATATTGTTTGCTTTATCCAGATGAGTGGTAGATTTGTTGGCCTATCAATAGAGCTGAAGCTCATACTTCCTGGTGATGCCGAATATTGATAGCGAAGAGATGCCAGCCCAAAACCTATGCTATATGGTATTGTCTATTATCTTATAAGTTCTTCTAGGACTCATGGAGAACCACTCCTGTTTATAAACAAGAAATTATCCTCCATGGATGTAGACCTGACTAATCTCAGATGCAACCAGTGTAACAGTAGCTACCAGTCTTCCTTCAACAACCCATCCAGCTTGAGTACTGGGGAGAAAAGATGACTCAATACTGGGCAAACCAGTCCATGATGTACTTTCGGAAGACCAATACCCAGTCATACCTACCAACAACAGGGAATAGATTGTCAGTCAAATGATGCAAGTTTCATGATGCTCTACAGAATGAGACACCATTCGCCATAGAAACATTTATTTATCCACAGCTAAATGTATTGGAAGATTGTCTTACCATATGCATATGTTATTGTGGTGTTTCATGAGACTGATCTGTTCTATATTTGTTGAGTTTTGTTATGTTGTGTATTTGATAACTGAAAAAGTTATAATAACTACCTGTCATGCATTATTGTATTTCCTAATATAGTTAATATATTAAACTCAAGACTCGAATGATTATTGTTAGAAGTTGTTTTGTGATAACCATGTCTATTATATTCACACAGTGGCTGTCCAGTGATGTCAGTGTATGTTCAGTCACATACCATATGTCCTGTGCATACATAATCTATTTGTAGACTGTTGGGGATTTGATGAGGGCGGATGACTAAACACTGGTCCAATTCCATATACTTTATAGAGGAAATATCATTCCCTGGGGTTAGTGGTAACTATCCGTGGTCCCCAACGCCTTCCCAGGGTACATATCTTTAAAGTTTTCGTGAAGGGAACTTACTTTAGTAGTAGGGGTCCTCACGTGGGGGACAACGAGCCATTTCAAGGTTTCCTAAAGAAGGCATAAGACGATGGTAGCCCCTCCCAACTGGGATCCCCTTGGGTATCTCCTCGTCTAAAATTGCTTCACCTCACAGTGATCGCAACGTTATTTCTGTTGATTTCCGTTCAAACCAGGTCGGGTCGGTTGGAGTATTTCTACTATTACTTTCTGTCAACCCATTAGGTCTATGACAATCGTCTTTGTCTACATATTGGTGGTCGTCAGAGCCAGGGAGTGGAGACATTCCGGGTGAGTCTGTTTGCTAGTTTTCTACGTTCGAACACCCGCAGACATTCACTCATCTCATACAATTCTAACATCTCATCATGACATCTACAGCCAAAAACCATCACATCTAATTCCGACAGATTTCTTCAGGGACTGTTACAAATGTTATCTTCAAAATTCTTCTCGCTAGGGTCTCATCTTTCTGAATTAAAATTATCTTGTTATACTTTTGACTCTTTATTAAGTAACTGAGCGGGTGAGTATGTGTCTGTATCGGTTTGTCCTCAGTCTGCTTCGGATCTTGATGTATGTTTGTTTGAAATATATGTCTATCTCACTCTCTTCTATTCAATGAGCAACATTTCCTGGGTGTTGCCGTTGTGTAATCATTTGTTCTGAGAGAGTGACGAATAGATTTGGATAAATACCTTAATAATCGGGAATTGTACATAGGATCTCTTGGGGTCATGGTAAGTTCGTGTACATACACATATTCCTTTCTGTGTAACCGAGCGCACTAGTCCGTGCGGTCATTGTACACAAACCTGTCGTTTTCTGTGTAACCGAGAGCACTAGTCCGTGCGGTCATTGTACACAAACCTACCCTATTTTTGTGTAACCGTGCTCGTTGGTAAGTGATGTCCTTGAGCACTCACCTATCCTTTTCGGCGTGACACAGTGCGCTTGTATATTATGTCCTCATAAACACACTTGCCTGTCGGAAGTAAACAGAATGCGCTGGTCGGTGCGGCCTTTACATAGCCCCTTGATCTGTGATATCTACAGGTGGGTGTCATCTTATCTGTTGGGCTCTCAACTGTGTAGACGGTCTGGAACCAGAGCTTAATCCTAAGATGTGTTTATTGGTTAATTATGTCTTTGGTCAAACAAGTAAAGTCTACTAGTGAGGATGTCCTGTTGGACAGATCTAAGATATTGATCTGCACCTGACGAGCAGAAAGGCCCAGGAGAGTGTTGGGAGAAACGCGGAGGAGGGGTATGCATACTTTAACGGAGGAAGTTCACCTGTTTTGTTGTTGCGTTACGGGGTCCTCCGTTTGATTAGTACCAATGTCATTATCCCTAGTCCAGTGAGATCTACCTCACCAGTTTCTCTGAGCCATAGTCAACAGTGAAGGTTGCTTCGAATGAAAGCAGAGGTGCAGAATCTCAGAAGACATCCTTAAATCTGAAGAGCCTCCGTCAAGATGAAAGTGACCAGTCACCGCTATTCAAATTGTGCCAGGAAAGGTGCTCAACCCTAGTTACGACGGTCAAGTACCTACGGAGGTCCTACTCCATCGGGTGGCCTCCTACCCAGATAGAGACCCTGGTACATCCAACCATCCTGAAGTTACTGACCTTGCTTCCCAGCAGTCTTCGGGAAGAGGTGGTGCAAAGAGACTGCTCTTACTTGTCACCTTCCTCGTCTATCTTCTGAAGAGTCTTTTGTCCATTGTCTCATGTTGGACGACGCCAGAGAAGAAGTGAGGCGGAAGTACATTACACTAAAACCTAGAAATAACGGCAGGTAACGAGGAACCCACCCTGTCCTGTTACAGTAGTATAACTGTGAGATGTAGCAGTACTGTGGGATGTAGTATAGCTGTAAGATGTAGTAAAACTGTGGGATGTAGTACAACTGTGAGATGTAGTACAACTGTGAGATGTAGTACAACTGTGAGATGTAGTACAACTGTGAGATGTAGTACAACTGTGAGATGTAGTACAACTGTGAGATGTAGCAGCACAGTGTAATGTAGTACACCCATACAACCAGTCCCCTCATGTTAAGGTCGACACGGGGGCCAAACAGGCAAACACAAACAGAAAGTGTGCCAACTGCTTCGGTAACCATGGCGCCAGATATCTCGACTGCTCCTACCACCAAGAAAGCAAAGAAGCGATGAAGATTGCCATCAAAGCTAACTTTCCCCATAAAGAGGCTAGGGGGCAGTACGAGGCTACCACCCGACTTACGAAATACGACAACGCACAATTAGAAGGCCAACTGAAGGACCTGAGATCGAAATTCACCAGCATGGAGGAGAAAAGAGACCAGACATAAGACTCGCAGATAACGGCCATTAAGTGTGTCCTGGACGAACTGGAGCAAGTATAGCAGAAGACTAGGCAGGATGTCGCTCGAATAGCTGCAATAAAAGCTGAGACTGGGGAGACTGACAAACGTCCAAGAAGAAAGAGAATCGACAGAAAAACCCTAGGCGCAGAACAAGACATCAGAAATAGAAGACATCAAGACCCGGACAGAAGAGGAAAACACAGAAGAAGCAGAAAAGGAGGAAGAAAACAAAGACGACAATGACCAAGAGTTGACGGTGGCCAGGAGAAGAGATGATTCTCTAGCAAGATCAAGCTACCAAACCGTCCACGACACACGATACCAGAGAAGACCAAGATTTTGTTCTCCCTTTGAGTTCAAACGTAGTCCATGCAAACTACTTTATTAGGAGTGCTGGATTAAATTTTGCTTGTGGATTAGCTTTCCCTATTAACAGCGTCCCTCGCCATAGGGCGAACCCACTCTGACTTTAGAGGTACTTGATAGTTACGTCCATAAGCCAAAGACGAGAGGTCAATATTTTAATCCACTGTCCGGTGTAGGGGTTGAATCCCTTACCTCGGTATCAGTATACCGGATGTTTAAGAACACGCGTTCTTATCCATTCGGCCATGCCGACCTCCGTATGGAGAGAGGATGACGACTGGTAATCATCTCTGAAGGAAAATACACCATAGGACGGGGCGGGAAGACAATTACGCCCGGCCTTACAAGTGTGCGACTCTGTTCAGACATGCGAAACGACACCAAAAGATGAAATGAATACAAAATCAGCTAATAAGGCAGTATCAAGGAAGAGAAATTACGCAGCCATATGTTCGCAATAGAAACAGATACACCAGAAGGGCCCCAACTATAACCAATCGAGAATTCGATGGTTGAACAGGACCGGAACATCTTTTTCGAATTGGAACTTGGAATTAACTCGGGGTGAGATTATCACGGGAGAGAAGTAGCAATCTTAGTAAATGGAAATTTCAGTTCAAAGCCATCGAAAGTCAAAAAATAACCTGTAAATATAAGAGTACAGAAGGAAGGGGAAAATAAGAAAATAAATGTAAACAATAGCAGAACCAGAGCTGCAGATGCCAGTGCAAGTGCACTATACACAGAAGTTAATAAAAAGGTCGGTGAGCGGGAGTACATGATACATGACAATATTTACATTGCCTATTCAATCTACCGCAGAAGAATATCTAGGTGTGTTAACCACGCATAGAAAGAACAGATGGTTCAATCAAAAATGTTTTTTTTTTTTTTTTTTTCATTAGGAAAAAGAATGCCAAACATTTATGGTTAAATGACATCAACAACATCCAAAAGGAAGAGCAATATAGAAATGAATGTAAAGAGGCTACAAAAATAGTTCGACAGCAGAAGCGAGAATATATGAGTAATATAATCAAAGATATGGAAACTAATCACCAGAAAAACTAATCCAGAAAGTTTTTTAAAGAACTGAAGTCAATGAAACGAGGGCACCAACACAATACATATGGTTTAAAAGACAAAAATGGGAATATGATAAATACCAATGAGGAAATGTGCAACACATGGAAAAAATATTTTGTTGAATTACTAAATTGTGAAGCTCCAAGTAACACTTTCCCACAAGAACAGGTTCTAACGTGTGAACCACAAATTGAAGAACCTGCATTTGAAGAAATCCTATATGTAATCACACGACTTAAAAACAATAAGGCAACAGGGGCTGATGGAATTGCTGCTGAATTTATAAAGGCGGGTGGCCATGCATTACATCTAAAGCTATATGAACTAACTAGCTGACCCGGCCCGGCTTCGCCCAGGCCCTGGAGGGGATCTATCTATCTATCAGTCTGTCTGTCTGCTTGTTTGTCTGTCTGTCTGTCTGTCTGGCTGAGCCGGCCCGGCTTCACCCAGTCCCTGGTGGGGAGCATCTCATTTAATTAATATAAGTAGTCATATAAGCCCTCCCGTTCCCGACTATCTGTCTGTCTGTCTGTCTGACCCGGCTTCACCCAGTCCCTGGTGGGGAGCATCTCATTTTATTCATATACGTAGTCATATAAGCTCTCCCGTTCCCGACTATCTGTTTGTCTGTCTATCTGTCTGTCTGTCTGTCCCGGCCCGGCTTCACCCAGTCCCTGGTAGGGAGCATGTTATTTAATTCATTCATATAAGTAGTCAAATAAGCTTCCGTTCCCGACTATCTGTCTATCTATCTGACCCGGCGTGGTTTCGCCCAGCTCCTGGCGCACAGTAACTTAAAAGAATGTCCTTCCACACACCATTCATTATTTATAATGAAAACTGTTTTTAATCACCGACATGACAGTTGATAAGTTTTGTAAGCAGAAAAAGATGGGTTAACATGTTATGCATAATGCATTATTTTTATGCAAACTTTAAAAATACCTTAAAGATTATATCATTATTTAATATAACTCATATGCCTAAAAATAACTATAGACAAAGAGTTTAACAATAGTGCAGGTAAGTCCAACAATATGACTATAAAGTATATAGAAATGTTATTAAAAGTTATGCCCCTTGAAATAACTTTTCTAGAGTGAAGTCCCCCTGCTATATAGATATTATATAATGAAAATGGAAAAGTAAATGTTATTAAATAAGTAGAAGATTTTACATTAAGAAATTATTATAGTCGGTTGCACACGAATGAAAGGAAGACGTGTAGAAAATTTCATCTCAATCGGATGTACCGTTATTGAACGCATCCAAGACCCACAAACCCACAAACATACACTCTGTTTTATAGATATAGATAATAAAAATCTGGAGGACAGAAGAATTACCCCATGACTGGAAAGAGTCATTATTGATACCTATCTTTAAGAAAGAAAATTATAGAGGAATATCACTACTGTCCACAAGCTATAAGATACTATCCGCAGTATTACTAAATAGACTAAAACCATATTCAGAAGACATATTAGGTGTCTACCAGGCGGGTTTCAGACAAAACAGATCAACAATAGATCAGATATTTCTCTTACGACAAATAGCCGAGAAAAATTGGGAATATAAAAGAGATCTCCATAACATGTTTTAAAAAAAGCTTATGATAGTGTCTATGGGAATAGTCTATGGAATGCTATGCAGGAATTTCGAATACAAAAGGAAGTTAATCAACATGACCAGACTATGCATGGAAGATACTTATAATATAGTAACATATAAAGGCAGGAAATCAGACCCCTTCCAAATAACATCTGGCTTGAAACAAGGTGATGCACTATCGCCGCTACTCTTCAATCTGGCTCTAGAAAAAGTTGTAAGGAAGATAAAGGAGGAATGTGTTATTGGAGGAACATCCAGACTGCTTGGTTATGCAGATGATATAGATATTATAGGGGAAATGAACAAAAGACATTGGAAATATTGACTCACTTAAAGGAAAAAGCCCAACATATGGGGCTGGTTATCAACCAAGGTAAGACAGAATATATGGTAATTTCAAGAGAAGGAATGGCTAAAAACTCTGGCCACATGTGACAGGTTGGCCCACCTCTCAAATCGTTTTGTTACTAAATGGAGATAGCCCTCAGTAAACCCCTCTATGTAGTCTGTATTCTTTTTTATTTTTATCTATATTTTCAAATATTAGATAAAATCGTCTTTGGTTAGTGTATTTATATAATAAAACTATAGAGAGAGTTAAATACTATTTCTTCTTATAGTTAGAAGTAGATGTAGGGTAGAGTTCGTTTACAAGCCAAGAAATCAAGTCAGGCTGAATTTTATATTCAGGTTTGGCTGTGAAAAATAATTTGGCCACAGGAAGGGAACTCTCCTGGATGAGAAGTTAACTTCCGGTAGCACCCTAACTTCTGCCATTTCTGATAGCAACCTGGAGGGAGCAAGGAGCTACTATCACGTCAATTGGCTAAAATTAAACACCTGTCTGTGTTTAAACATATTTTATTGCTGGCTCTGGTTAAGCCGAAAAACCCTCTAAAACATAGAAAAGCCAATGATAGTCTCCACTCCCGATAGGCCAGTCAAAATCTAGTTGCAGGGTGAGTTAATAATAATTTTGTTAAATATTTTTCTGTGTGTCAAAATGCCGGCAAAATCTAAAGGCCATGCCGATCGATAATAGATAATATTAAGTAAAACTAGTGTTAGTTAACTAATATTAGAATTAGGACCATGTTTGTGCCATGTGGCTTGCCGACAAGGGTAAAACGCAAAGCTCGTCACATGTGGCATTAGAAACATGGATAAATTACATTACGTGATTCTCGAAATTAGGTATCCACCTGCGGAAGGACACCTGAGTTAGTCAGTAGACGATTAGAGTTAAGATAAATTAATTATGTGCGTAACTTCGGAACTAGCGTATTTCTCTAGATAAAATACTTATTAGTTGAAGGAATTAGTTCAGAGAGTGAATAGTCCCAATTAATTATTCTTTATTAATCTCTTATCTTGCCCATAGTCAGATTACTACCATGTGGTCCAATATGGCCCACTTAACAAAGTTCAAACCTTGGGGGAATTCTCCAACCCTAATATTGTTCTTGTATATAGTGAAAGTAATCTTAAATCTAGCTAAGAAATCTTCTAGATAATTAATTATGTTTTAATTAATATAAGGAAGACTTGCTAGTAGTACAACCCATAACTCCTTATGTGAACTTGGGGTGTTTCATTGATTTTAATGGTTCACTCGTGTACATCGTGAAGTTATAGTTGTTGTGTGTGATTTCATTTCATTCTATGGAATTCATCATGTGATGTTAATTCATCGTGTGGAGTGTAGTTTGTGTGTTTCCATACTTGGAAAATGATGTGTGGTGTTTCATCGATTTAATGGTTTGTTAATGTATATGTGACGTCGGAGTTGTGGCGTCTGAGTTCCATTCCATTGAAGTCATCCTATATGTACTGTTAAGTCATTATGTGAATTGTGGTTCATGTTTCCATGATTAATCGTGACTTAGAATATATATTTGGAATGTGGTCTTTGAAGTAGAGCATTGTGATTGTACATGTTTGATCTAAATGTCAGCAGAGAGAATAGGATATCATTTGTGTGCTGTTTCCATTAGATCAGTGTGCTGTTGTAGATTTCAGATAAGGAATCAAAATGTGTAAATTTAGATAATACATGCTATGAAAATTTATGAGACAAGCATGCCATGCAGGACATGGCCAAAAGAATTTACAATTCTGTCTTGAAGGATTATTCACTCCTTCTCCCTGTCATTCACAGAGCCTGCGCCCTGATCATCTGTAGCCGTAGTCACGACCGGTGATTGAGCTACGAACCACTCACTTGATGCAGCAGAGAGTGGAGTCCATACCACGATCCAGTCAGCACTGCCAGCTTACCATCCAGGAGGCTAAGGATTATCAGATGAGTGGCTACCCACCCGTTTGCCACTGCACAGCAATTCTAACTTGTCCGCTCTTGGCTCGGAGTCTATGATTATATCCTCTAGCTGAACATTATCTTATAGAAATTTCAGGGATCTGCGTATCTCTTATGTGTCAGTGAGTTCCCAGTGGGGCTCACGTAGTGTTCTTTAGGATTAAACGTTATGTTATATTTGTACTTTTAACAACGGCGTCTGTCATTATAGAATTAGAATTAGCATCATCAGATTGTGTGACGAGTGAAAGGACTACATCTATACGTATCATTCTGTCTTATCTCCTGTTGTGTGAGAATACATTAGGCAGTGGGGGCTCATTATTCATCCAGGCACGTTAGCAGGAATAACTTGACATACTGTCTTCGTGTGTTAGTACAGTTAGTCGTCATAACTTTCCGCCTGGCACTGTTTAGAAGTAGTGATCCATTCTGGGACTTTGTTAATCATTCTTCTAGAACTGCGAGCCATTTGATCGCTTCTTCAGCAGTGGTTAGATTCTCTATTCGTAGAAGTCTATTTAGTATCTACTTTGATCCAATTCCATCCTAGTAGAATACGTTACGCGACAATGGTGGCTCGGTCCGGGCATGAAAATCCTATAGATTGTTTGGTTCAGTCGAGTATCCAACTTCATAGATATTTCTAACTTTCAGTCACTAAAAATAGATAGCTACTAATCATACTAGTTAATATATACATACTTATAATATAGGATAACACATACGTAGGTTTAGTATAAGATAACATAAGTTAGGGCAAAGGTGAATTGCTGGCAAACGGGTAAGTGTTGTGTCAATGTGTAACATTTTTTATGCTTGTTATTGAAGATATTTGTGAATCTTTGCGACAAACACATTCTTGATTAAGTGAGTGAGTTATCCAGGTGTATCAACAGATATATTATTACATAACTAACATGTCTTCTGAAAAGCCACCTACTAAGGAGGAACTGCGAGAACAAGGAAAATTGTTAGGTTATGAGGGTGCAGAGTTGGAAAAATATGTAATAAAAGAAGGAAGAACATGGCGCCAAGAATAAAGGGACATCATCAAAGAGAAGGACGAACGAGATGAAAGAATTAAATTAAAAATCCAGATGGCGGAAATTGAATCCAGACAGAAGATGCGACAAGCTGAATTGGACAACCAGTTGAAACAGGCTGAATTGCACAACCAGTTGAAACAGGCTGAATTGGACAACCAGTTGAAACAGGCTGAATTGGACAACCAGTTGAAGCAAGCAGAACTGGACAAGGAGTTGAAATTAGCTGAGCAGTTAAGACAGCACGAGTTAGAACTGAGGAGATTAGAACTACAAAATCCTGATGCCTCCAGATTTAGCAGTGCCAGCTCTCCAACTGACAGCCAAGACATTTCCTCAGGACCACATATTACTCCAGGATCAATGAGTTTTCCACTGGCCCACTTCGACCCGAAGGAGGATCAGATGGATGAATATCTTGACAAATTTGTGTTAATGTGTGAAGCCTACAATCTGCCTAAGGATAAATTTAATATTAAACTCTCCCAAGCACTTCGCAGTCCAGCGTATGACGTGTTTGCAAAACTCCCTCCAGGTCTTGAGAAGGACTTTGTTACACTCAAAAATGCTCTCTTGAAACGATATCAGTTAACTTCCAGTGCCTACAGGTTGAAGTTCCGTACCGCCAAACGGTCACAAGGAGAATCATTTCCTCAGTCCGCCTCACGGTTACACACTTATTTTAACAAGTGGGTAGAACTGAGTGATTTGGATGCTACTTATGACGGGCTGGCGGAACTAATACTTGTTGAGCAATTTAAAGATGTTCTTCCAACACAGCTACAAACCTTTATTGCAGAGAATGGTGGTGCTCGGCTAGAGGAGGTTATATCAATAGCCGAACGATATTTAACTGCCCATGGCGAAGTAGCTACCACTAAATCTTGTAATTCTTCTACTGCTCAAAATACTCCTGCAACACAGAATAAGGGTTTTCAGCAGAACAACTCTTACGGTAAAGACACCAGAGGGCACACTGGGGTCCACACCAAAATCCTGGTTTCCAAAAACAAAAACCACCAGCGAACAATAGTGGATGGGGTAAACCGTACTGCAAGAATTGCAAAAACAATGATCACCACACGAGCGTGTGCAAGAATAAACCCCCAACCCAGTATGCTGCGTGTATGATTATGGGGGCGAGTACCCAACAGAACGTAGGTTCAAGTAAGGTAACTAGGCCACCCACAGTTGAAACTATCTTGGTTGATGGTAGTCCCGTGGAGTGTCTCTATGACACCGGACTACAATATGACGCCATCATAGCTAGTCAGTTAGTGAAACCCTCGCAGTTAACTGAACAAACTGTGGCAGTTAGGGGTGCTACCAGGAGCTCCCAAACAATAACTGCTAAGATAGCCAAAGTAAATGTGACATCAAAGTATGTCACTGGACTCATTTCAGCGGCAGTGATTGATGATCCTGTATACCCTTTCATGCTAGGATGTAAGTATGTATATTTAGGAGAACCATCATCACCCATGATAATGGCAGCTGTGGAGACCCGGAGTCAGGTTGAACATCCACATGAACCTGTACTCCCAATCAACCCTCTACCTCGGGAGATTAGGGCTGCACAACATGAATGTCCAACTTTAACACCTTGTTTTGGCAAATTGCCAATAGCTAGGAATCCCCCTGTGGTGGGAAATTTCTATGTAAAAGACAAGTTATTGTACCGTAGGGCGGGAACTACAGGTACCGAACATGGGCAACTTGTCGTGCCTAAAACATATCGTGACCGAATATTACATATGGGTCATACCATATCGTTCAGTGGACATATGGGGGTAGGGGCTACTACCCAACGTATTTCGTGCCACTATTTCTGGCCGGGAATGACGGCTGATATACAAAGATATGTCAAGTCATGTCCGGAGTGTCAACGCGTGTCACCAAAACATTGGACGGTCCCCGTTACCTTAGGTGAGATGCCCATTCTGAGTACACCGTTTGAGAGGGTAGCCGTAGACATTGTAGGTCCTCTGCCTCGTTCTAAGAGGAGGAATGCTTATATTCTAACTCTTGTGGACACTTGTACTATGTGGTCTGAAGCCATACCGTTACCTGGTATAGACTCCAAGAAGGTAGCTGATGCCCTGGTACACATCTTTACTAGAGTAGGTTTTCCCCACCAAATCTTAACTGACAATGGGTCACAGTTCCGGGGAAAACTTATGGAAGAGGTTTTCAACTTGTTCCGGACGCGCCATATTCATACCAGCCCGTACCACCCCCAGTCCAATGGGACAGTGGAACGGTTTAACGGGACTCTCATGTCTATCCTACGCAAGTTAGCCCAGGAAAAGCCTGAACGATGGGATGAATACATTCCGGCAGCATTGTTTGCTTACCGGGAAGTCCCCCATGCTTCCACAGGCCTTCCCCCTGCTACCTTGTTGTTCGGGAGGCCTATAAAGGGACCGTTAGAGGCAGTAATGAGGACCTGGACAGAAGAGGGAGTGGATGAAACAGTCCTCACTGCTTCGCAGTATGTAGGAGAGCTAAAACAGAAACTGGAAACCGGATGGAAATTGGCTAATTCCAACCTCCGGCGTGCCAGAAAGAAACATGCATCCTATTACAATAAGAAAACTAAAGATAGGGCGCTTGAGGTAGGCGACAAGGTTTTATTATTGTTACCCCAAGGAAATAACAAACTTGAAATTGGCTGGCAGGGTCCTTTCCCCATTTTAGAGAAATTGTCCCGCACAAATTACAAAATTTCCATTAGGGGTAAACATAAGATTTTCCACATCAATTTACTCAAAAAATTTGTGGAAAGATTAAATGATCCACCGGTGCATCTGATGGCTCTGTCGGTGGCAACTGAGGTTGAAGAGGGAGAAAACTCAGGGGTGGAGTATCCTCTGAAGCCTCAAGAGACGGTGAACGACGTCCTCATCAACCCTGACTTGGAGACGTCCGAGTTAGAGAAGATGAGACGAGTTCTAAGGTCTCATGCGTCAGTGCTAACAGATAAGCCGGGTAGGACAAAACTGGTCGAATTTGACATGAAATTAAATACCTTGGACCCAGTCCGACAAAAACACTATCCGGTCCCATATGCTAAACAGGACGTGTTACAAGAAGAGATTAAGTATCTTCTCAAGGAAGGGATCATTTCTCACTCAGAATCTCCTTACAGCGCCAGTGTAGTGCTCCTACGGAAGCCAAGTGGGGAGCATAGGCTATGTATTGATTACCGCCAACTAAATGGAGTGACGGAATTTCAAGCGGAACCCTTACCGGATCAGGGACTGTTATTTGCCAAACTTAGTAAAGCCAAATACTTTTCCAAGGTAGATCTTAGTAAAGGATATTACCAGATACCGGTCAAGAAGGACATCCGACCATATTTAGCCTTCAGCACAGCAGATGGCCATTATGAGTTCAACGTGCTTCCTTTTGGGTTAAGTAACGCCCCTGGGGTGTTCACACGCATGATGCGGTTATTACTAGATCCACTGAAGGACCCTAATATTAGCAACTTCATGGATGATATTTTAATTGCTTCAGAGACGTTTGAGAGTCACCTACAGTCCCTAGACAGGCTGTTGGGAAGATTAGCGGAGACGGGACTGACCGCTAGACCTGCTAAATGCCAGTTAGCTTTTAGCCAGCTGGAGTTCCTGGGGCATACAGTAACGCAAGGACACATGTTCCCGGAACAGAAGAATATTGAGAAGCTGTTGAAGGCTACCAGACCCAGGACTAAGAAAGACGTGCGATCCTTTGTATCCTTGGCGGGTTTCTATCAAAAATTCATTAAGAACTTTAATGTGCTTGTAGCACCATTGACTGATGCAACAAAAAAAGCGGCACCAGAACAAGTAAAGTGGACTCCTGAATGCGAACAAGCATACACCGCATTAAAGGACAAGCTCACTGATAGACCAGTATTACAGTTACCAGATTTGTCTCGCCCATTCACGCTGAGGACGGACGCAAGCAATGTGGGAATCGGGGCAACGTTATTACAACCCGGCCGGGAACAAGCAGAAATGTTATTCCCTGTAGCATACGCAAGCCGGAAACTCAATGGGGCTGAGAAAAACTACTCTACCATTGAGAAGGAATGCTTAGCTTTGGTCTGGGCTATTCAGAAATTTAAACCATACCTGTATGGGACGGAATTTACGGTACAAAGTGACCACCAACCCCTTATGTTTCTTGCATCATCTAAACAACAGAACACCCGGTTGATGAGGTGGTCCTTACTATTACAGCCTTATGCATTCAGAGTACAATACATTCCGGGCAGTCAGAATGTAGGGGCTGATTTTTTGAGTAGACATTGTGCTATTGATGAAGAGGGGGACCTGTCCAAATGACCCGTAAACGTCAGAGTAAGGGCTGACAAAACTATATGAGAGTTCGGGCTGGAGAAAAAGTTGTTTCTCCAACTTTTTTTTAACCGTGGGCATTTGTGACAGGTTGGCCCACCTCTCAAATCGTTTTGTTACTAGATGGAGATAGCCCTCAGTAAACCCCTCTATGTAGTCTGTATTCTTTTTTATTTGTATCTATATTTTCAAATATTAGATAAAATCGTCTTTTGTTAGTGTATTTATATACATAAAACTATAGAGAGAGTTAAATACTATTTCTTCTTATAGTTAGAAGTAGATGTAGGGTAGAGTTCGTTTACAAGCCAAGAAATCAAGTCAGGCTGAATTTTATATTCAGGTTTGGCTGTGAAAAATAATTTGGCCACAGGAAGGGAACTCTCCTGGATGAGAAGTTAACTTCCGGTAGCACCCTAACTTCTGCCATTTCTGATAGCAACCTGGAGGGAGCAAGGAGCTACTATCACGTCAATTGGCTAAAATTAAACACTTGTCTGTGTTTAAACATATTTTATTGCTGGCTCTGGTTAAGCCGAAAAACCCTCTAAAACATAGAAAAGCCAATAATAGTCTCCACTCCCGATAGGCCAGTCAAAATCTAGTTGCAGGGTGAGTTAATAATAATTTTGTTAAATATTTTTCTGTGTGTCAAAAGCCGGCAAAATCTAAAGGCCATGCCGATCGATAATAGATAATATTAAGTAAAACTAGTGTTAGTTAACTAATATTAGAATTAGGACCATGTTTGTGCCATGTGGCTTGCCGACAAGGGTAAAACGCAAAGCTCGTCACATGTGGCATTAGAAACATGGATAAATTACATTACGTGATTCTCGAAATTAGGTATCCACCTGCGGAAGGACACCTGAGTTAGTCAGTAGACGATTAGAGTTAAGATAAATTAATTATGTGCGTAACTTCGGAACTAGCGTATTTCTCTAGATAAAATACTTATTAGTTGAAGGAATTAGTTCAGAGAGTGAATAGTCCCAATTAATTATTCTTTATTAATCTCTTATCTTGCCCATAGTCAGATTACTACCATGTGGTCCAATATGGCCCACTTAACAAAGTTCAAACCTTGGGGGAATTCTCCAACCCTAATATTGTTCTTGTATATAGTGAAAGTAATCTTAAATCTAGCTAAGAAATCTTCTAGATAATTAATTATGTTTTAATTAATATAAGGAAGACTTGCTAGTAGTACAACCCATAACTCCTTATGTGAACTTGGGGTGTTTCATTGATTTTAATGGTTCACTCGTGTACATCGTGAAGTTATAGTTGTTGTGTGTGATTTCATTTCATTCTATGGAATTCATCATGTGATGTTAATTCATCGTGTGGAGTGTAGTTTGTGTGTTTCCATACTTGGAAAATGATGTGTGGTGTTTCATCGATTTAATGGTTTGTTAATGTATATGTGACGTCGGAGTTGTGGCGTCTGAGTTCCATTCCATTGAAGTCATCCTATATGTACTGTTAAGTCATTATGTGAATTGTGGTTCATGTTTCCATGATTAATCGTGACTTAGAATATATATTTGGAATGTGGTCTTTGAAGTAGAGCATTGTGATTGTACATGTTTGATCTAAATGTCAGCAGAGAGAATAGGATATCATTTGTGTGCTGTTTCCAAGAAGAGATTAAGTATCTTCTCAAGGAAGGGATCATTTCTCACTCAGAATCTCCTTACAGCGCCAGTGTAGTGCTCCTACGGAAGCCAAGTGGGGAGCATAGGCTATGTATTGATTACCGCCAACTAAATGGAGTGACGAAATTTCAAGCGGAACCCTTACCGGATCAGGGACTGTTATTTGCCAAACTTAGTAAAGCCAAATACTTTTCCAAGGTAGATCTTAGTAAAGAATATGACCAGATACCGGTCAAGAAGGACATCCGACCATATTTAGCCTTCAGCACAGCAGATGGCCATTATGAGTTCAACGTGCTTCCTTTTGGGTTAAGTAACGCCCCTGGGGTGTTCACACGCATGATGCGGTTATTACTAGATCCACTGAAGGACCCTAATATTAGCAACTTCATGGATGATATTTTAATTGCTTCAGAGACGTTTGAGAGTCACCTACAGTCCCTAGACAGGCTGTTGGGAAGATTAGCGGAGACGGGACTGACCGCTAGACCTGCTAAATGCCAGTTAGCTTTTAGCCAGCTGGAGTTCCTGGGGCATACAGTAACGCAAGGACACATGTTCCCGGAACAGAAGAATATTGAGAAGCTGTTGAAGGCTACCAGACCCAGGACTAAGAAAGACGTGCGATCCTTTGTATCCTTGGCGGGTTTCTATCAAAAATTCATTAAGAACTTTAATGTGCTTGTAGCACCATTGACTGATGCAACAAAAAAAGCGGCACCAGAACAAGTAAAGTGGACTCCTGAATGCGAACAAGCATACACCGCATTAAAGGACAAGCTCACTGATAGACCAGTATTACAGTTACCAGATTTGTCTCGCCCATTCACGCTGAGGACGGACGCAAGCAATGTGGGAATCGGGGCAACGTTATTACAACCCGGCCGGGAACAAGCAGAAATGTTATTCCCTGTAGCATACGCAAGCCGGAAACTCAATGGGGCTGAGAAAAACTACTCTACCATTGAGAAGGAATGCTTAGCTTTGGTCTGGGCTATTCAGAAATTTAAACCATACCTGTATGGGACGGAATTTACGGTACAAAGTGACCACCAACCCCTTATGTTTCTTGCATCATCTAAACAACAGAACACCCGGTTGATGAGGTGGTCCTTACTATTACAGCCTTATGCATTCAGAGTACAATACATTCCGGGCAGTCAGAATGTAGGGGCTGATTTTTTGAGTAGACATTGTGCTATTGATGAAGAGGGGGACCTGTCCAAATGACCCGTAAACGTCAGAGTAAGGGCTGACAAAACTATATGAGAGTTCGGGCTGGAGAAAAAGTTGTTTCTCCAACTTTTTTTTAACCGTGGGCATTTGTGACAGGTTGGCCCACCTCTAAAATCGTTTTGTTACTAGATGGAGATAGCCCTCAGTAAACCCCTCTATGTAGTCTGTATTCTTTTTTATTTTTATCTATATTTTCAAATATTAGATAAAATCGTCTTTTGTTAGTGTATTTATATACATAAAACTATAGAGAGAGTTAAATACTATTTCTTCTTATAGTTAGAAGTAGATGTAGGGTAGAGTTCGTTTACAAGCCAAGAAATCAAGTCAGGCTGAATTTTATATTCAGGTTTGGCTGTGAAAAATAATTTGGCCACAGGAAGGGAACTCTCCTGGATGAGAAGTTAACTTCCGGTAGCACCCTAACTTCTGCCATTTCTGATAGCAACCTGGAGGGAGCAAGGAGCTACTATCACGTCAATTGGCTAAAATTAAACACCTGTCTGTGTTTAAACATATTTTATTGCTGGCTCTGGTTAAGCCGAAAAACCCTCTAAAACATAGAAAAGCCAATGATAGTCTCCACTCCCGATAGGCCAGTCAAAATCTAGTTGCAGGGTGAGTTAATAATAATTTTGTTAAATATTTTTCTGTGTGTCAAAAGCCGGCAAAATCTAAAGGCCATGCCGATCGATAATAGATAATATTAAGTAAAACTAGTGTTAGTTAACTAATATTAGAATTAGGACCATGTTTGTGCCATGTGGCTTGCCGACAAGGGTAAAACGCAAAGCTCGTCACATGTGGCATTAGAAACATGGATAAATTACATTACGTGATTCTCGAAATTAGGTATCCACCTGCGGAAGGACACCTGAGTTAGTCAGTAGACGATTAGAGTTAAGATAAATTAATTATGTGCGTAACTTCGGAACTAGCGTATTTCTCTAGATAAAATACTTATTAGTTGAAGGAATTAGTTCAGAGAGTGAATAGTCCCAATTAATTATTCTTTATTAATCTCTTATCTTGCCCATAGTCAGATTACTACCATGTGGTCCAATATGGCCCACTTAACAAAGTTCAAACCTTGGGGGAATTCTCCAACCCTAATATTGTTCTTGTATATAGTGAAAGTAATCTTAAATCTAGCTAAGAAATCTTCTAGATAATTAATTATGTTTTAATTAATATAAGGAAGACTTGCTAGTAGTACAACCCATAACTCCTTATGTGAACTTGGGGTGTTTCATTGATTTTAATGGTTCACTCGTGTACATCGTGAAGTTATAGTTGTTGTGTGTGATTTCATTTCATTCTATGGAATTCATCATGTGATGTTAATTCATCGTGTGGAGTGTAGTTTGTGTGTTTCCATACTTGGAAAATGATGTGTGGTGTTTCATCGATTTAATGGTTTGTTAATGTATATGTGACGTCGGAGTTGTGGCGTCTGAGTTCCATTCCATTGAAGTCATCCTATATGTACTGTTAAGTCATTATGTGAATTGTGGTTCATGTTTCCATGATTAATCGTGACTTAGAATATATATTTGGAATGTGGTCTTTGAAGTAGAGCATTGTGATTGTACATGTTTGATCTAAATGTCAGCAGAGAGAATAGGATATCATTTGTGTGCTGTTTCCATTAGATCAGTGTGCTGTTGTAGATTTCAGATAAGGAATCAAAATGTGTAAATTTAGATAATACATGCTATGAAAATTTATGAGACAAGCATGCCATGCAGGACATGGCCAAAAGAATTTACAATTCTGTCTTGAAGGATTATTCACTCCTTCTCCCTGTCATTCACAGAGCCTGCACCCTGATCATCTGTAGCCGTAGTCACGACCGGTGATTGAGCTACGAACCACTCACTTGATGCAGCAGAGAGTGGAGTCCATACCACGATCCAGTCAGCACTTCCAGCTTACCATCCTGGAGGCTAAGGATTATCAGATGAGTGGCTACCCACCCGTTTGCCACTGCACAGCAATTCTAACTTGTCCGCTCTTGGCTCGGAGTCTATGATTATATCCTCTAGCTGAACATTATCTTATAGAAATTTCAGGGATCTGCATATCTCTTATGTGTCAGTGAGTTCCCAGTGGGGCTCACGTAGTGTTCTTTAGGATTAAATGTTATGTTATATTTGTACTTTTAACAACGGCGTCTGTCATTATAGAATTAGAATTAGCATCATCAAATTGTGTGACGAGTGAAAGGACTACATCTATACGTATCATTCTGTCTTATCTCCTGTTGTGTGAGAATACATTAGGCAGTGGGGGCTCATTATTCATCCAGGCACGTTAGCAGGAATAACTTGACATACTGTCTTCGTGTGTTAGTACAGTTAGTCGTCATAACTTTCCGCCTGGCACTGTTTAGAAGTAGTGATCCATTCTGGGACTTTGTTAATCATTCTTCTAGAACTGCGAGCCATTTGATCGCTTCTTCGGCAGTGGTTAGATTCTCTATTCGTAGAAGTCTATTTAGTATCTACTTTGATCCAATTCCATCCTAGTAGAATACGTTACGCGACAATGGTGGCTCGGTCCGGGCATGACAATCCTATAGATTGTTGGGTTCAGTCGAGTATCCAACTTCATAGATATTTCTAACTTTCAGTCACTAAAAATAGATAGCTACTAATCATACTAGTTAATATATACATACTTATAATATAGGATAACACATACGTAGGATTAGTATAAGATAACATAAGTTAGGGCAAAGGTGAATTGCTGGCAAACGGGTAAGTGTTGTGTCAATGTGTAACATTTTTTATGCTTGTTATTGAAGATGTTTGTGAATCTTTGCGACAAACACATTCTTGATTAAGTGAGTGAGTTATCCAGGTGTATCAACAGATATATTATTACATAACTAACATGTCTTCTGAAAAGCCACCTACTAAGGAGGAACTGCGAGAACAAGGAACATTGTTAGGTTATGAGGGTGCAGAGTTGGAAAAATATGTAATAGAAGAAGGAAGAACATGGCGCCGAGAACAAAGGGACATCATCAAAGAGAAGGACGAACGAGAAGAAAGAATTAAATTAAAAATCCAGATGGCGGAAATTGAATCCAGACAGAAGATGCGACAAGCTGAATTGGACAACCAGTTGAAACAAGCTGAATTGCACAACCAGTTGAAACAGGCTGAATTGGACAACCAGTTGAAACAGGCTGAATTGGACAACCAGTTGAAGCAAGCAGAACTGGACAAGGAGTTGAAATTAGCTGAGCAGTTAAGACAGCACGAGTTAGAACTGAGGAGATTAGAACTACAAAATCCTGATGCCTCCAGATTTAGCAGTGCCAGCTCTCCAACTGACAGCCAAGACATTTCCTCAGGACCACATATTACTCCAGGATCAATGAGTTTTCCACTAGCCCACTTCGACCCGAAGGAGGATCAGATGGATGAATATCTTGACAAATTTGTGTTAATGTGTGAAGCCTACAATCTGCTTAAGGATAAATTTAATATTAAACTCTCCCAAGCACTTCGCGGTCCAGCGAATGACGTGTTTGCAAAACTCCCTCCAGGTCTTGAGAAGGACTTTGTTACACTCAAAAATGCTCTCTTGAAACGATATCAGTTAACTTCCAGTGCCTACAGGTTGAAGTTCCGTACCGCCAAACGGTCACAAGGAGAATCATTTCCTCAGTCCGCCTCACGGTTACACACTTATTTTAACAAGTGGGTAGAACTGAGTGATTTGGATGCTACTTATGACGGGCTGGCGGAACTAATACTTGTTGAGCAATTTAAAGATGTTCTTCCAAAACAGCTACAAACCTTTATTGCAGAGAATGGTGGTGCTCGGCTAGAGGAGGTTATATCAATAGCCGAACGATATTTAACTGCCCATGGCGAAGTAGCTACCACTAAATCTTGTAATTCTTCTACTGCTCAAAATACTCCTGCAACACAGAATAAGGGTTTTCAGCAGAACAACTCTTACGGTAAAGACACCAGAGGGCACACTGGGGGTCCACACCAAAATCCTGGTTTCCAAAAACAAAAACCACCAGCGAACAATAGTGGATGGGGTAAACCGTACTGCAAGAATTGCAAAAACAATGATCACCACACGAGCGTGTGCAAGAATAAACCCCCAACCCAGTATGCTGCGTGTATGATTATGGGGGCGAGTACCCAACAGAACGTAGGTTCAAGTAAGGTAACTAGGCCACCCACAGTTGAAACTATCTTGGTTGATGGTAGTCCCGTGGAGTGTCTCTATGACACCGGACTACAATATGACGCCATCATAGCTAGTCAGTTAGTGAAACCCTCACAGTTAACTGAACAAACTGTGGCAGTTAGGGGTGCTACCAGGAGCTCCCAAACAATAACTGCTAAGATAGCCAAAGTAAATGTGACATCAAAGTATGTCACTGGACTCATTTCAGCGGCAGTGATTGATGATCCTGTATACCCTTTCATGCTAGGATGTAAGTATGTATATTTAGGAGAACCATCATCACCCATGATAATGGCAGCTGTGGAGACCCGGAGTCAGGTTGAACATCCACATGAACCTGTACTCCCAATCAACCCTCTACCTCGGGAGATTAGGGCTGCACAACATGAATGTCCAACTTTAACACCTTGTTTTGGCAAATTGCCAATAGCTAGGAATCCCCCTGTGGTGGGAAATTTCTATGTAAAAGACAAGTTATTGTACCGTAGGGCGGGAACTACAGGTACCGAACATGGGCAACTTGTCGTGCCTAAAACATATCGTGACCGAATATTACATATGGGTCATACCATATCGTTCAGTGGACATATGGGGGTAGGGGCTACTACCCAACGTATTTCGTGCCACTATTTCTGGCCGGGAATGACGGCTGATATACAAAGATATGTCAAGTCATGTCCGGAGTGTCAACGCGTGTCACCAAAACATTGGACGGTCCCCGTTACCTTAGGGGAGATGCCCATTCTGAGTACACCGTTTGAGCGGGTAGCCGTAGACATTGTAGGTCCTCTGCCTCGTTCTAAGAGGAGGAATGCTTATATTCTAACTCTTGTGGACACTTGTACTATGTGGTCTGAAGCCATACCGTTACCTGGTATAGACTCCAAGAAGGTAGCTGATGCCCTGGTACACATCTTTACTAGAGTAGGTTTTCCCCACCAAATCTTAACTGACAATGGGTCACATTTCCGGGGAAAACTTATGGAAGAGGTTTTCAACTTGTTCCGGACGCGCCATATTCATACCAGCCCGTACCACCCCCAGTCCAATGGGACAGTGGAACGGTTTAACGGGACTCTCATGTCTATCCTACGCAAGTTAGCCAAGGAAAAGCCTGAACGATGGGATGAATACATTCCGGCAGCATTGTTTGCTTACCGGGAAGTCCCCCATGCTTCCACAGGCCTTCCCCCTGCTACCTTGTTGTTCGGGAGGCCTATAAAGGGACCGTTAGAGGCAGTAATGAGGACCTGGACAGAAGAGGGAGTGGATGAAACAGTCCTCACTGCTTCGCAGTATGTAGGAGAGCTAAAACAGAAACTGGAAACCGGATGGAAATTGGCTAATTCCAACCTATTATTATCAGATGAGTGGCTACCCACCCGTTTGCCACTGCACAGCAATTCTAACTTGTCCGCTCTTGGCTCGGAGTCTATGATTATATCCTCTAGCTAAACATTATCTTATAGAAATTTCAGGGATCTGCGTATCTCTTATGTGTCAGTGAGGTCCCAGTGGGGCTCACGTAGTGTTCTTTAGGATTAAACGTTATGTTATATTTGTACTTTTAACAACGGCGTCTGTCATTATAGAATTAGAATTAGCATCATCAGATTGTGTGACGAGTGAAAGGACTACATCTATACGTATCATTCTGTCTTATCTCCTGTTGTGTGAGAATACATTAGGCAGTGGGGGCTCATTATTCATCCAGGCACGTTAGCAGGAATAACTTGACATACTGTCTTCGTGTGTTAGTACAGTTAGTCGTCATAACTTTCCGCCTGGCACTGTTTAGAAGTAGTGATCCATTCTGGGACTTTGTTAATCATTCTTCTAGAACTGCGAGCCATTTGATCGCTTCTTCAGCAGTGGTTAGATTCTCTATTCGTAGAAGTCTATTTAGTATCTACTTTGATCCAATTCCATCCTAGTAGAATACGTTACGCGACACAGAGAAGGAATGGCTAAAAACTCTGGCCACATACAAATAGATAATATGACCATTAAAAGAACGGAAACATACAAATATATGTATATACAGGTACAATCTTCACCTGCTCTAACATCATAAGGGAAGAAATACAAACTAGAATCAATTCGGGAAATAAGATATACTATGCACTACAACATCTACTAAAATCAAATGCGCTATCTCGTAACACCAAAATCATAATATACAAAACACTGATCAGACCAGTTGTGCTGTATGGTTCTGAAACCTGGAGTACAACAAAAGGAGACGAAGCCTTGTTACAAATCTTTGAGAACAAAGTTTTAAGACGCATCTTTGGACCCATTAGGGATACACAAAGTTGAGAGTTGAAAAGAAGAAGCCACAAAGACATTTATGATCTGTTTAAGTCCCCGCTAATCACTGGTATCATGAAGGCTAATAAACTACAATGGCTGGGGCATATAGAAAGAATGGAAGACAATAGGGAAACAAAACTCGCTTACACTCAGGAAATAAATGACCGTAGACCCCGAGGTAGACCAAGAAGACGGCGGAGAGATAATATATATACAGACTTACAAGCACTTGGAATCAACGACTGGCAAGAGAAGGTCAACCAGAGAGACGAATGGAGACGGATTGTATCTGCAGCAAAGAACCTCAATGGCTCGGAACGCTGAAGAAGAAGAAGCAGGAGAGGAAGAAGTGGCAGCAGTGCCACGAAACCTCAGAGACCTTTACAGCAGCACAAGGAAAATAGCAAGAACAAAAAATATAACCAACCAACTGGACTTATTATGTCGGCTCCCTGGCCGAGGAGTTAGCAGCTTTCTCCGCTAACCCGAATACTCTCGTTGTTGACGTGAGCCCAAAAGAATTAGAAGTGGTTCGAGTCGCGCCAGTGACTTATGAGAGTATGGAGCCGGTCGCTCAGAAAGTCATGGCGTGCTGATGAGCGTAATCTAGCCTAGGAATCAACATACAGCTGAAAGATGCTGATGTTGACCGCAATATCCTGAAACAGGAT
>OY992881.1:7618180-7640680 GCA_963921405.1 Cepaea hortensis
CAGTAGACAATGAGAACTGTGGGTGTGTTGCAAGAGATGAATATAGCAGATATACAACACACTACAACACCAAGTCTCTTGTATTTTGATGTAGGGTTCCTTTCGTGATCTGATGATGAGGTATTGTATCTCGCTTGCTGTGAAATATGCGTGGACTTTTTCTGAAATTCTGAAGACCGCTTTAGTCCAGCCACCATGACAACGGTGTTAATGACGACAACTAGCTCACAGAATGATGGGAGAATGATCGTGTTGGTTATATTATGGCCCATCTCAATTTTCATTCTTTCTTTGGAGAGGATCACAATTAGTCTGGTGCTATTGAAGCTCTGGTCGTATGCCCAGCATAAGGTCGATGTGGAGAAGAGAACGGTGTAGCTCAACACAACTAGGATCCAGACACTTGCTAGAGCTGCTAATGTTCTTTTCACGGAGAAGAGAGACTGCACGTGGAGTGGCATGATGATACACAGACATCGTTCCAAGGACACCAGGACTGTGGTCAGGCTGGAGATATCCGTGAACATGGCCAGTGTCCAGGCGACAATGTAGTACTGGACAGAGACATAGTCGAAGATTCTCAATGGTAGAATGGTCTGGAAGATGCTGAAGAGGTCAAATACCAGACTGGTAGTCAGAACCAGGAGGTCAGTGATGGACAAGGACAGTAGAGTCAGTGTGACGTTGTTGGTTCTCCAGTCCTGCAGCAGAAATACTGTGATGTTGGCCAGGTTGAAGACAACACCAGCCGAGCTGAGAACTATGTTGATTGGGGTTATGAATTCCATCGCTAGGTTGCACTGTATGTCACAACTCTTTCCGTGACCATACAACAGACATCGGCTGTTTTGGGTACCGAGAATCAGCTGTCTCTTGACGAATTCTCTGGAAATAAGCAGAACGGGAACATTATCTCAGATGTTTGCAAAGATTACTAATTTTTCTTTCAAATCTGAACGGCAGCTGTGAGTGAATAGCCTTTGAAGCATGATCAGATTGCCGCATGTGTCATTGTGTATGTAGGATCCTCATCCTATTAGCACATTCCTTTTCTTAAAATGACCAATACTCTGAAAAAGCAGAGAACCTCACTGCAGTTGTCTGAACATTCAGCACCTGATTCCATGTGTCCTTGAACCAGATAAAGCAAGGCAACATACTCCTGTGTGTGATGTTAGGCTACCAAGAGTAGGCGGCCCAGCTCTGTGGAATACAAACAATAACAACAACAATAAAAACAACAACAGCCGCATTGTCTGTGTCGCTACGTAGCCTTACACCAAGCAACCACAAGGCCAACATTCAGTGTCCGGGCAGTCGCACTAGCGAAGTTGATAGCGAACTGCGTTGGTAATGTCATGAGAATGTAAGCAATATAATGTCATGAGCAAGGTCAGACACGAGTTTGACGGGTGGGCTCGTCGCTTGCCAAAGTGAGGCAAAGATTGGCCACCTATTTCTCCATGATCTCAGGCCTACAAGAAGTGCAGGCGCTACCACATCACAGATCCATGGCCGGGAACTGCTCGGGGACAATTTAGTATTATTTATTATTATTCAGCGTCCGACATGTGGGTCATCGCGTGAATCAGCTGTCACTAAATAAGAGTAAAGAAGGTTCATGTGTACAATAATGTTCATAAAGTAACAACAAGTGGTGTATATAGTTAGGGAGACTGAACACTTAAGACTGTTAACGAACATCAGTCAGCGCTGTGTGTACATACCGGGACTGTGGTATTGGTTATACGATGCCAGTCCCACATTTGTACGGACCATTCAGGGCTGTTAGTACATACAATTACCATGGTATTGTGCCAGCCCCACAAGTGTGTTGACCAATTTCACATTTCGCCTGGCCGCCCACCTACCTACATGTCTACCTACCTGTTGAGCTAAGTCAAAAACCGAAAACGCCACTAGGAATAATTTCATAGTTCTCTGTTCGTATCTTCAACAGCCAGAGAAGAGTATCAATACTAATTATACCAGCTGCAGTATGATTATGTGCCTCGGAGTGCTGATTGTCGTCCAACCCTCCCTCCTCACCCCCCCCCCCTCGCCCCCCCCCCTACCCCCGTTCACTCCCCGCCACTCTAGTCGCTCCAGGCCATGAGGATTTATCTGTCCATCAATTTTATCACATGTTCCCAAAATGACATGTCACATCTGCCTTATCATGCACCAATGTGAACCCAGTGGTTCAGACCCAGCCAATCTGTTCACCTGCTCGTTTCCCACAGCTCCAGCATGTCCTGGGGAGGAGATCCAACTGATGCTCCCTGTCTTTGATTTTGGAATTAAAGCCCGCCACTCTGATCGAAGCATTCGTGTCTTCCCCTGTCTCAGCCGTTACAATCACGACATGTGTCATGTTTGTCCTCCATCCAGTAGAACTCAGCTGTGACATTCTCAGACTAGATTTCGTGGTATCACATGCCAGGGTCTTCATTAACCCTCAATATAAATCTCCAAGCACTTCTTTTTCATGTTAGCACAGAGCCGTCCTTGTAGATGATTACATCATAACGCGAATGTTCGTGAATCAATCAACTGGCCACTTGCAGTCTCTCTTCTCCGTGAAAAGAACTTTAGCAGCTCTGGCAATCAATCAGAGCAGTCTACCGGTCACTCCCAGCACTCCCGGCCCAACGTTGTTGTGACCCTGCACAGGTCTGTCTTGTCCTCGGGCATTCTGACCCGCACCTCTTCTCTCCCCATGTACTTATCTATCTATCTATCTATCTATCTATCTATCTATCTATCTATCTGTCTGGTGGTGTATATGTGGGTGATGGGGTGTGTGTGGGTGGTTGGTGTGTGGTTTTGGATGAGGAATGTGTTGATGGGTGAGGATGTGTGTATGGGTGGGGAGATGTGTGTGTGTGTGTGTGTGTGTGAGTGTATGGGTGGTGAGATGTGTAGTTAAGGTATGTGTGATTGGGGTTTGGAGATCGGGGTGGGATGGTTGGCGAGTGGGTGGTGGAGGATGTGTGGGAGGGTTATAGGTTGGGGGTGGGAGGGGATGTGTGTGTGTGTGGGTGCGGGATGTGTGGGTGGGGGAAATTGTGTGGTGGGTGATATGTGTGTAAGTGGGGAATGTGTGGGTGGGTGCGGGTTTTGTGTGTGGTTAAGTGCAGGATATGTGAGTTGCGGGAATATGTGTGTGGGTGTTGGATATGTGGTTGGGGGATGTGTGTTTGGCTGAGTGTTTGGGGTGTGTGGGTGGGTGGTAGAGGATATGTGGGTGGGTGAGTGTTGGTAGGTTATGGGATGGGGAGAGGATATGTGCGTGTGGGTGGGGAGATGTGTGAAGGTGGGGGATGTGTGGGTGGGTATGGATGGGTGGTTGCATGCATGTGTGCCTGGTTTTGTGTGTGGGTTGGTGGGTGATGTGTGGTGGGGGATGTGTGTTGGGTGGGAGATATTTGTGTTTGGGTAGGGAGATGATATATGTGGGGGTCTGTGTGGGATGTGTGGTTTGGGGGATGGGTGGATGGATGGGGTCATGTATGTGCATGTGGGTATGTGTGTGGTTGGGTGGTGGATGTGTCTGTGGGAGACACGCGGATGAATAGGGGATGGGTGGGAGGGTGGGGGATTTGTCTCTTAACATGATAACATGAATTGTTTATGCTTACAACATTCATTTGACAATGTTTTTTTTCCTACGTGAATGCACTATGCACTGATGAACGAAAGATGAGTGATTGGAAGGGTCGAATGTAAGACGGGCATGTGTGCCCAATTTGTAACCCTTCGAAAATAAAGTTTGTTCGTTTGTTCTATCTATCTATCTATCTATCTATCTATCTATCTATCTATCTATCTATCTATCTATCTATCTATCTATTGTCTGTCTGTCTGTCTATATATCTATCCTTTCGTCCGTCCGTCTGTCTAACTGTATGTACGATTGTAAGTTAATAAGTAAGTCACAAATGGCTGTAGAAAAATAACTAAATATGATAACTTGAAACCAGTTTATTTTTATACATACATTGTACCTTTATTTCTCAACATAATTTCTACCAACATTGATGCACTTATCCCATCGTTTTATCAGTCCTCCCAAACCGGCTGCATAGAACTGCGTGCTTTGTTTTCTAAATCACGTTTTCACTTCACATCCAACTTCGGCGTCATTCGCGAAATGTCTCCCACCAAGGTAGGTTTTTAGTGTTTATGCTGACAAATGTTTGTCCCGTAAAGCGGTGCATAGCTGGGTAGAAAAAGTTACGAGAGCGAGTCAATAAGTAAGTCACACAGTTCTGTGGGATGGCCGGTAAATGAAAACAAAGCACGCAGTTCTATGCAGCCGGTTTGGGAGGACTGATAAAACGATGGAATAAGTACATCAATGTTGGTGGAAATTATGTTGAGAAATAAAGGGACAATGTATGTATAAAAATAAACTTGTTTCAAGTTGTTATCATGTGTAGTTATTTTTCTACAGCCATTTGTGACTTATTAACTTACAATCGTACATACAGTTAGACAGACGGACGGATGAAAGGACAGACAGACAGACAGACAGACAGACAGACAGACAGACAGACAGACAGACAGACAGACAGAACGAACGAACGAACGAACAAACTTTATTTTCAAAGGGTTAAGAATACAGATAGATAGATAGATAGATAGATAGATAGATAGGTAGATAGATAGATAGATAGATAGATAGATAGATAGATAGATAGATAGATAGATAGACAGATAGACAGACAGACAGACAGACAGACAGACAGACAGGCAGGCAGGCAGGCAGGCAGGCAGGCAGGCAGGCAGACAGACAGACAGACAGACAGACAGACAGATAGATAGATAGATAGATAGATAGATAGATAGATAGATAGATAGATAGATAGATAGATAGATAGATAGATAGATAGATAGATAGATAGATAGATAGATAGATCCATCATGTGCCATGCCGGTAAGCGTGGGCGGTCATGTTCTGCAATCTCATTCGATCACCAGAGTCGTGGATCAGCTCCGTGTTTCTGTCTCGACCATGCCACAAGGCCAAGCCATCCAGGTACTTGCTTCTAGGTCTTCCCCTTGGTCTGTTCCCCTCGATCTTACCAGTTGTCACCAAATTCTCCAATCCATTTCTTCTCATAACATGCCCAAAAAATTGTGACTGTCTACGTCTAATTTCTCTAATCAATTTACGATCTTCATTTGTTTCTTGAAGGACTTGTTCATTGGTCTTTCTGGCTGTCCATGGTATTCTTTGCATTTTCCTCAGAAACCACATCTCTACAGCCACCAGATGTTTTTCAGCCTGACTGCTCATTGTCCACGCTTCACATCTATACAAAAGTACAGGTTCAATGTAGCATCTCAACACTCTTTTTCTCGTTTCAATTGACATCTTTTTATTGGTCAGTATGTTTTTCATCTTGCTAAAGGCTACTTTTGTCATGGCGATTCTTGTTCTAATCTCTTCAAGGCATCTCCCATCAGATGTTATTACTGTTCCGAGATAATTGTACCTGCTCACTTGTTGAAGAATATTCCCATTTACTTGTATATTACATTGTGGTATTTCGTCCTTCCTAGTGACGACCGTAATCTGTGTCTTTTTACAATTTAATTCTAACCCTAGTTGTCAGTGGCTTCACAAAGATGGCCTAAGTATAGGCCATCTCAACATCTATCATTTGCTCAATAAATTACCTGAGCTTTCGGTAATACTGTGCAAACAATTCCATGTGTTTGGAATCACAGAAAGTCGTCTCAACGACAAAATATCCGACTCTGAAATCACTCTTAAGGGGTTTAAAGTAATTCGAAGAGACGCAAATCAAAAATTTGAAACAGGTATTGCTGTATACATTTCCAATTCTCTTAACTGTTACCGTAGAAGTGATCTCGAGTCAGTAGAGATAGAATGTGTTTGGTTAGAGGTGAAGCCAGCCAGCCAACAGCCGTTTCTCATTGGATACCTATATAGGAATCCGTGTGCTGGGTACAATTGGTATGACTGTTTCACTACAATGATGGATATAGTGTTTACAGAAGGTAGAGAAGTCATGATATTAGGTGACTTTAACATAGATATTCCTAAATCCAACCAGACATGGGACGATATCATTCTTTCTTACAATTTCAAACAACTAATAAACCGTCCCACAAGGGTTACTGACACATCCTCAACTATAATTGATCATATATATGTTACCTGTCCAGATAATATTATTGAATGTTCTGTTCCTGTTTGTACAGTTAGTGACCACTACCCGGTATGTTGTACATGGTCAAGAATTGGGTTCAAACCTCTTAAACATAAACATGTAAGTATCAAATTTAGGAATTATAAAGCATTCAACCAAGATTTATTTTTGCAAGACTTAAGAAAAGCAGCCCTTGATCACGTTTACCAACTTCCTGACCCGGACGATGCATTAGCTTTCTGGACGAAGACAGTCTACAATGTGTTCGATAAACACGTGCCAATCAAAGAAGTTCGAGTCAAAAATCAACATAAATCCCCATGGGTCACTAGAGAAGTGCTGGAAATCATGAGAGAGCGAGATACAGCACACAAAAATAAAGACTTCATCAATTACCGCAGACTAAGGAATAAAGTTAAATATGAAATTCGTAGGATAAAAAAAGATCATTTTAAAAATTTGATTGTAGATAATTCAAACAGTACAAATATATGGAAGGCTATTAACTTGCTAACCAATAAGAAACGCCCTACAGAATCAGCAATACCAAATTCTATAACATGCGATGAATTCAGTTGGTTCTTTCAATCAGAAATAGAGAATCTAAAGTCTTCAATACCAGACTCATCGTGTAATTTAAGTTCACTGGCATCATTCTGTGAGGAGAAGTGCGCCAGAAATATTCCCGCTGAGATTCCTTTAATGTCTGTTGCAGACGTTTATAAATATCTCTTGAACCTCAAGTCAACAAACTCACACGGCCTAGATGGTATCAGTAATAGAATTCTTCGTTGTGCTGCACCAGTCATTAGCGAGTCCTTAACGTTCATATATAACCAGTGCCTGGCCAAAAACTACTTTCCATCTGCATTTAAAATTGCTAAAGTGTTTCCGCTTATTAAAAATGGCTCAATCGATAATAGCGTTTTGGGTAATTATAGACCTATTTCCTTACTATCGTCGCTATCAAAACCACTAGAAAAACACATTCATAAAATAACGTTACACCATTTAATTAACAACGATCTAATAATTAACAGTCAATCTGGGTTTCGACCTAAATATTCTTGCCATAGTGCTCTAACAAAAATGACCGATAACTGGCTCTTAAACATCAACAACGGTAGAATTTGTGGAGCGGTGTTTGTAGACTTTAAAAAAGCTTTTGATATGGTAGATCACGATATTTTAATTAGAAAACTAAAGCAAATGAAGACAAGCACCAACATGGTGAACATAATTACGTCATTTCTATCCGACAGGCAACAAGTCGTGTCCTTCAACAACTGTCTATCAAGACCCACACAGCTTAATATTGGTGTGCCTCAGGGCTCAATACTAGGTCCGCTGCTTTTTGCAGTTTATATTAATGATCTTCCTTTATATATCAATACAACTTGTGATCTATTTGCTGACGACTGTACTATATATACTAGTCAAGAAAACCGTAGTGAATTAGAGAATTCTTTACAAAAGGAACTTGATAATCTTACTAGATGGAGCAATGAAAACCGCATGCAAATTAACATCGGCAAAACCAAATCCATGCTAATAACGACCAGACAAAAACTACAGACACTAGCCATAACTGGATCACCGCTCGAACTCCGCATGGGCACGTTACCTATAGTTAATGTGACTGAACATAAAACACTAGGGCTTTTAATAGACAGTCATTTGAACTGGAGCTCTCATGTTCACGCTCTTACCAAGAAAATAGCACAAAAAGTTTACCAACTTGCTAAAATTCAGCACTTCCTGGACGAAAGCACACGAAAAATATTCTATACATGCTATATCCAATCACATCTCGATTACTGTTCCACAGTTTGGGATGGTTGCCCTAAATCTAATTTAAAACGACTATGTTCTCTACAAAACCGCGCTATTCGTCTGGTTTCTGGCATAAAGCACGTTGAAAGTAATAAATTGTACAGTCATCTAAGACTTCTACCACTACAAAAGCGCTTCCTTTTCAACAAAGCCAAATTAGTGAATAAAATTATATCTCAAAATACCCCAGAGTATCTTCTGCCGCTGATTCAATCTAATGCAATGAACAGCAAGCGCCTAAATTTGTTACATGTCTCAAAGCCTAGATTGGACCTATACAAAACATGTTTTGCCTATTCTGGTGCTCACTTATGGAATCATCTGCCTCCAGATCTGAAAACTCCAATGAGTCCCTACACATTTAACCGAAAACTCTTTCAATACTTAATCCATACCGACTATATGCCACCATAATTCATTTACTGGTATAATTGTTCAGTATAATTGTTCAGTATAATTGTTCAGTATAATTGTTCAGTATAATTGTTCATTATAATTGTTCACTATATATGTGTGTGCGTGTGGGAGCGAGCGAGAGAGAGAGAGAGAGAGAGAGAGAGAGAGAGAGAGTGGGTGTCAGAGAGAGGGAGAGAGTGAATGCGTGTGTGCATGCGTGTGTGTGGAGAGAGTGATTGAGCGAGAAATGGTGGGGGAATGTGTCAGTGCATGCATTCGTACGTGTATGTGTGAGAGTGAGTGAGGGAGTGTGTGCGTGCGTGCATGCGTTCATGTGTACGTGTATGTGTAAGAGAGTGTGATTAAGAGAGTGAGTGTGTGTGTGTGTGTAGGATTGTGTGTTAGAGAGTGAGACAGTGGGAGAGTTGATGTGTTAGTGTGTGTGAGCGCGCGCATGCGTGTGAGTGTGTGTATATGAAAGAATACAGAGAGAGAGAGAGAGAGAGAGAGAGAGAGAGAGAGAGCTGAGCAGATGCATGTCATGTAACACGCATGTTATGTAACACGCGAATCCATATGTTTGTGTATTCTCATCTGTCATATTATACAGTTAAATACCATTTGATTTTATCATGTATAATCTAAACTTATGTTCATTACTGTAGTTTGAGTGAGAGAGTGAGTGAGTGTGAATGAGAGACAGAATGAGTGAGCGTGAATGAGTAAGAGTGAATGAGTGAGCGGGAGAGTGAATGATTGAGCGTGAGAGTGAATGAGTGAGCGGGAGAGTGAATGAGTGAGCGGGAAAGTGAATGAGTGAGAGTGAATGAGTGAGCGGGAGAGTGAATGAGTGAGAGTGAATGAGTGAGTGTGAATGAGAGACAGAATGAGTGAGCGTGAGAGTGAATGAGTGAGAGTGAATGAGTGAGCGTGAGAGTGAATGAGTGAGCGGGAGAGTGAATGATTGAGCGTGAGAGTGAATGAGTGAGCGGGAGAGTGAATGAGTGAGAGTGAATGAGTGAGCGGGAGAGTGAATGAGTGAGAGTGAATGAGTGAGCATGAGGGTGAATGAGTGAGCGGGAGAGTGAATGAGTGAGCGTGAGAGCGAATGAGTGAGCGCGAGAGTGAATGAGTGAGAGTGTCTGTGTGTGTGAGTGAATGAGTGAGAGTGAATGAGTGAGCGGGAGAGTGAATGAGTGAGCTGGAGAGTGAATGAGTGAGCGGGAGAGTGAATGAGTGAGCGGGAGAGTGAATGAGTGAGCATGAGAGTGAGCGGGAGAGTGAATGAGTGAGCATGAGAGTGAGCGGGAGAGTAAATGATTGAGCGGGAGAGTGAATGAGTGAGTGAATGAGTGAGCGTGAGAGTGAATGAGTGAGAGGGAATGAGTGAGCGTGAGAGTGAATGAGTGAGAGTGAATGAGAGCGTGAGAAGGAATGAGTGAGCGTGAGAGTGAATCAGTGAGCGGGAGAGTGAATGAGTGAGCGTGAGAGTGAATGAGTGAGCGGCAGAGTGAATGATTGAGCGGGACAGTGAATGAGTGAGCGTGAGAGTGAATGAGTGAGCGTGAGAGTGAATGAGTGAGAGTGAATGATTGAATGGGAGAGTGAATGAGTGAGCGGGAGAGTGAATGAGTGAGCGGGAGAGTGAATGAGTGAGCGGGAGAGACAGAATGAGTGAGCGTGAGAGTGAATGAGTGAGCGGGAGAGTAAATGAGTGAGCGGGAGAATGAATGAGTGAGCGGAAGAGTGAATGAGTGAGAGTGAATGAATGAGCGGGAGAGTGAATGAGTGAGCGGGAGAATGAATGAGTGAGCGGAAGAGTGAATGAGTGAGAGTGAATGAGTGAGCGGGAGAGTGAATGAGTGAGCGTGAGAGTAAATGAGTGAGCGGGAGAGTGAATGAGTGAGCGTGAGAGTAAATGAGTGAGCGTGAGAATGAATGAGAGAGAAAGAGAGAGAGTGTGTGTGTGTGTGTGAGAGCGTCCGCATGCGTGTGAGTGTGTGTATATGAAAGAATACAGAGAGAGAGAGAAAGAGTGAGAGAGAGAGAGAGAGAGCTGAGCAGATGCATGTCATGTAACACGCATGTTATGTAACACGCGAATCCATATGTTTGTGTATTCTCATCTGTCATATTATAAGTTAAATACCATTTGATTTTATCATGTATAATCTAAACTTATGTTCATTACTATAGTTTGAGTGAGAGAGTGAGTTAGTGTGAATGAGAGACAATGAGTGAGCGTGAGAGTGAATGAGTGAGCGTGAGAGTGAATGAGTGAGCGGAAGAGTGAATGAGTGAGCGGGAGAGTGAATTAGTGAGAGTGAATGAGTGAGCGGGAGAGTGAATGATTGAGCGGGAGAGTGAATGAGTGTGCGGGAGAGTGAATGAGTGAGCGTGAGAGTGAATGAGTGAGTGTGAGAGTGAATGAGTGAGCGTGAGTGATTGAGTGAGCGTGAGAGTGAATGAGTGAGAGTGAATGAGTGAGCGTGAGAGTGATTGAGTGAGCGTGAGAGTGAATGAGTGAGAGTGAATGAGTGAGCGTGAGAAGGAATGAGTGAGCGTGAGAGTGAATGAGTGAGCGTGAGAGTGAATCAGTGAGCGGGAGAGTGAATGATTGAGCGTGAGAGTGAATGAGTGGGCGTGTGAGTAAATGAGTGAGAGTGAATGAGTGAGCGGCAGAGTGAATGAGTGAGCGGGACAGTGAATGAGTGAGCGTGAGAGTGAATGAGTGAGCATGAGAGTGAATGCGGGAGAGTGAATGAGTGAGCGGGAGAGTGAATGATTGAACGGGAGAGTGAATGAGTGAGCGGGAGAGACAGAATGAGTGAGCGTGAGAGTGAATGAGTGAGCGGGAGAGTGAATGAGTGAGCGGGAGAGTGAATGAGTGAACGGGAGAGTGAATGAGTGAGCGGGAGAGTGAATGAGTGAGAGTGTGTGTGTGTGAGTGAATGAGTGAGAGTGAGAGTGAATGAGAGAGAGAGAGAGAGTGTGTGTGGTGTGTGTGTGTGTGTGTGGGACGCGCTGGCATCACTACTTTTACGTCACATACTTTTTATGTACACATTTTTCTCCATGTTTAGCCTTGTTTATGTTTACAACATTCATTTCACAATGTTTATTTTTCTTCCTATGTAAATGTATAATGCTCTTGATGAACGAAAGACGAGTGATTGGAAGGGCCGAATGTAAGACGGGCCTGCGCGCCCAATTTGTGACCCTAATAAAGTTGATTTGATTTGATTTGATTTGATTTGATAGATAGATAGATAGATAGGTAGGTAGGTAGGTAGGTAGGTAGGTAGGTAGGTAGGTAGGTTGGTTGGTTGGTTGGTAGGTAGGTAGGTAGGTAGGTAGGTAGGTAGGTAGGTAGGTAGGTAGGTAGGTAGGTAGATAGATAGATAGATAGATAGATAGATAGATAGATAGATAGATAGATAGATAGATAGATAGATAGATAGATAGATAGATAGATAGATAGACAGACAGATGGATAGATAGATAGATAGATAGATAGATAGATAGATAGATAGATAGATAGATAGATAGATAGATAGATAGATAGATAGATAGATAGATAGATAAGTACATGGGGAGAGAAGAGGTGCGGGTCAGAATGCCCGAGGACAAGACAGACCTGTGCAGGGTCACAACAACGTTGGGCCGGGAGTGCGGGGAGTGACCGGTAGACTGCTCTGATTGATTGCCAGAGCTGCTAAAGTTCTTTTCACGGAGAAGAGAGACAGCAGGTGGCCAGTTGATTGATTCACGAACATTCGCGTTATGATGATGTAATCATCTACAAGGAGGGCTCTGTGCTAACATGAAAAAGAAGTGCTCGGAGAACCATATCGAGGGTTAATGAAGACCCTGGCATGTGATACCACGAAATCTAGTCTGAGAATGTCACAGCTGAGTTCTACTGGATGGAGGACAAACATGACACATGTTGTGATTGTAACGGACTCAAAGAGCTTGCTGAGACAGGGGATGACTTACTTATTAACTTACCCTCGTATGTATGTGTCTCAGTATGGATGTGTCTCATCTCATCTCATATTATCTTGTTCCTCTTGTACCTTGCGGTATTGAGGTGAAGTCTATATTTCTCCTAAGCGTGTATATAAGCGGGGAGACATTGTTGTCACGTCCTGGTGCGACCAGCATACGACTTGGCCAGCAGCAGTGACACGGGTCTGGTCAGCACTTACGTCAGCGAAATGTCCGAGTACTTCAAACAGTAATCGTGTGCCCACAGAAGGCCAGCCAAAGTTATCTGGGGAACGAAACTTCAACCATCTAAACTACCAGCCATGTGCCTTACCACACTACCACACTATAATGTTACGCCCCCGATACCCACCTTACACAAATTATACCTTCACCAGAGATATGTGTTCTCTTCAAACATTCTAATTCAAACATGTATCTGTGTTCACTGCTTACCAGTGTGGAAACTTTGCAATTACGTGATCTGTTAAAATGAATCAGTGATTCACATCATACAATGGGTGTGTTCAGTCTTGTAGAAAGTTATTACGTGGACAACAGCGTATTTGATTATTTGCCATACAGTGTTTAACCCCGACAGGTGATAGTTACTAGGGCTGGATTATCATTTCCCAGGATCAAAATTGAGTCTTATCATTTGATAATAATCTGGTGTGTTCGAGCATCGCAAATGTAGCACAACGTTAAATTGCTTGTCGAAATTGTAGTTATTATTTTAATAATCATTTACAAGAATACTAGACGTAATTTTGCGTGTGCGTGTGGCGCATGTATGTGTGCGCGCGCGCGTGTGTGTGTGTGTGTTTCTGCTAGACATCTTAGATAAATATAATTATAGATATTGATTAGCACCCACAGAGGCCAACACAGAGGACATGGAGACAGAAATGGGTTTAGGGTTACTGTTACAAGTTAGTGTCATTTCCTGTACAGGACGTAGCAGTCAGCTCCAGCATTTTTTTTTTGGGTTGTTCGTGATTCCTGGGCAAGTTTACGTTCAATAGTTTGCCGTTACTTTCTGAACAACCAGCACTCCTACAGTATATGTAAAACACGCAAGGCGGTCTTCTTCCAAATCGCCCGCAGGTGTGTCAAACGCGGTATGTGGGATTACGAATTGCATTCGTAACACCATGAGCACAGAAGATAGAATATTCAAATCGTTACGCGCGCCTCGTTCTCGGTCGCTAACTACAAACGATGCCTCGGTGTAGCTGAAGACACAAGTTAACTTCGACCATGAATCGGAAGGACACCTCGAAAGGTGATGTTACTGACTGGCCAAACTTTCACCTCAGTTATGTTCACAATCTGTCATTGTTCATAAGGACAATTATTTAGTTAGATGGGCTTCGGGCTTGGATACAACACAAGAATTCGTCCAATAACAACGGCTAAAAGACTACCATGCAGGTCGCTGTGGGATCATGGGAATATGTTGCTGGGCCGATGGTGCATGCTCTGGCCACACTCGATGAGTCTTGTGCCACTCAACCAGCCATGTCTCCCCCAGAACGTGTTCTGATACCTATTTTATACGTTGTGTTCCCGCAGAGTTATCACCAAGTGTTGGGAAAGGTTATCCCCTGAGAGGTCAGTGACTGCCTAGGACAGGTTCTTCAGCAAAGTTGCAGACAGGAGAATTCAGCAAGTTTGTTGGATTGTGGTGTACTGATTGCATAAACTCATGAATGAACACTAATTTCCAGTCAATTCCACTAACCGTCTACTTCTGCTTGTTGTGTGTATACAAATGTGTATGTCAGTTGTAGCAAGATATTGAGGGTCAGCCCACCAGGATAGGAGGACACTTCTGTGATGCTCTTTTCTGTTTGCGTGAGTCCACAGAGGGGGGTACACACTTACTCTGACAGTTTAAAAATTGCTGCTGGGTGAAGACGTAGTTCACAGCCATGAAGGTGTGGAAATCAAGGAGAAGCTAGCACATTATGCATGCCAAGACACTAAAAATGGTAGCCCATATATAATCTAGTTTAGTTTAGTTTAGTTTAGTTTAGTCGTTGGATCAACATCACGGCACACGGTTTAACCCATAAGTGCTCCGTTCTACTCCTAACTCAAACCTGAGTGAGGAGAAACTCAGCTCAGTGCACGAACTCCGTAGCACCGGTGAAGATCCTGAGTATTTCCATACATAATCTCAAAGGCCTGATGGTGAAGCCAGGCTAGGGGCAGGGTCGACCAGCACGAGTCTCGCCACAGGACATTGTTGGCACCCTGGGTAAGAGGGTTCATGATGCGGGAGAAATGGCGGGAGATCAAGAGGTTTTTCCGGCACACCGTGAAGAGAGTGAGGCGCTTCAAAGATCCTGCTACAAGATAATGATGATTTATAAGTCTGGTGTCGACCCTCAACCTTGAGGTCACAAAACATCCTACACCGAGTGAGACTCGAACTTAATATCACGTGACAGGCAGGCGAGTCTCAATATGTAGGTTTCACATGTGACATGCCTGTGGGAATATCTGTCGTAAAGCTATCCTTTTGCTTTTGGTACATGTAGGTTCATGAAGTAACAAACCAGAAACATTGATGGTATAGTAACATGGCGAAGAAACTGCTGAGGATGGCGATTGGTTATGGTAGGTTCATGAAGAAATAAATCAGAAACATTGATGGTATCGTAACATGGCGATGAAACTGCTGAGGGTGGCGATTGTTTATGGTAGGTTCGTGAAGAATTAAACCAGAAACATGGATGGTATCGTAACATGGCCAAGAAACTGCTGAGGGTGGCGATTGTTTATGGTAGGTTCGTGAAGAAATAAACCAGAAACATGGATGGTATAGTAAAATGGCCAAGAAACTGCTGAGGGTGGCGATTGTTTGTGGTAGGTTCATGAAGAAATAAACCAGAAACAATATTATTGCAATCTTGCCGTATTTGATTCCCCGGAATTTCCTACAGAGATTTGTGAGTACCATGCGGAGCCGCTGAAAGGCTTGTTTGCAAGCACACGGTGGACATACCAGATACTGAGGATAGTGTCAATTCATTTTCTTTTTATTTGTTGCATTTTTTATTTCTACCTTGCCTGCATAGAATGCAATGAATTTCATAACAATCAAATGCACACATGAATGACTAGGATAGATTCACAGGAATATTAATAAAGATGTAAACACTTATATTTACATGTCACACTCTGTTCCTGGATTATACAGGTGGTGCGTTTGTAATGTACTTTAGTAGTATGTCCTCAAAGAAAACCTCATCAAAGGTAACCGCCCTTGACCCGCACACCCAACCCGGATGTACCATTGACCCGAATACTTCCTGTGTTGACAGTCATGTTTTCCCAAAAGTCTTGCCTGTTTACAACTATCAAACTCTTCAAGGACCTCCCTCAGTATTTGAGCTGTTAATTTGAAGTATTTATTCTGGGAGACCAGTATCCCGGAAGTTGACTGTTGCACTTGTTTGTGTAGATTCGCCCTGGTTATACGGCTTACATATTCCCACTTTAACCATATTGCCTGAATATGCTTTTGGTCCAAGTGGTATCCCAGCAAGCATGTCGACCCATTTTAGTCCCCCCCCCCCCCCTGCTCTTGTACTGGCGTATCATTTTGAAAGAGCGTTCAATGTGTAACTGAGAAATCTGGATACTTCTCTGAGCATGTCAGGAATCATAGGTCAGCCTGTTGGAGACTTCCTTGCCCTGATGCTGTGGAAGTGAGTTTATTTCACACACCGGTCAGTGGGGCTTAAACTTTCAGAACACAATGGCAAACTGCTGAAATAGAAAATCAATCAAGAAGTGTTCTCAACGTCTAGGAAAGGATATGCAACATTTAAATACAAATAAGAAGAATCGAAGATTTTACTAAAATATTACTGTCACGGCATGACAGCACATTGTTAACCGCGCCACTGTCACTACGTATGACGTTTAACGGCATGGCAGCACAGTGTTACCCCTGCCACTGTCACCGCAAATGACGTGTTTAGCGGCATGACAGCACAGTGTTAAACGTGCCGCTGTAACTACATATGACGTTAAACGGCCCGACAGCACATTGTTACCACTGCCATTGTCACTGCATATGACGTTAAACGGCATAACAGCATATTGTTACCGCTGTCACTGTCACTGCATATGACGTGTTTAACAACATGACAGCATATTGTTGCCACTGTCACTGCATATGACGTTAAACGGCATGACAGCACATTGTTGCCACTGTCACTACAAATGACGTTAAACGGGATGACAGCATATTGTTACCCCTGCCACTGTCACTGCAAATGACGTTAAACGGCATGACAGCACATTGTTACCCCTGCCACTGTCACTACATATGACGTTAAACGGGATGACATCATATTGTTACCCCTGCAACTGTCACTGCAAATGACGTTAAACGGCATGACAGCACATTGTTACCCCTGCCACTGTCACTACATATGACGTTAAACGGCATGACAGCACATTGTTAACCCTGCCACTGTCACTACATATGAAGTGTTTAACGGCATGACAGCACATTGTTAACCGCGCCACTGTCACTGCATATGACGTTAAACGGCATGACAGCACATTGTTACCCCTGTCACTGTCACTACATATGACGTTAAACGGCATGACAGCACATTGTTACCCCTGCCACTGTCACTACATATGACGTTAAACGGCATGACAGCACATTGTTACCCCTGCCACTGTCACTACATATGACGTGTTTAACGGCATGACAGCACATTGTTACCCCTGCCACTGTCACTACATATGACGTTAAACGGGATGACATCATATTGTTACCCCTGCCACTGTCACTGCAAATGACGTTAAACGGCATGACAGCACATTGTTAACCGCGCCACTGTCACTGCATATGACGTTAAACGGCATGACAGCACATTGTTACCCCTGCCACTGTCACTGCAAATGACGTTAAACGGCACGACAGCACATTGTTACCCCTGCCACTGTCACTACATATGACGTTAAACGGGATGACTTCATATTTTTACCCCTGCCACTGTCACTGCAAATGACGTTAAACGGCATGACAGCACATTGTTACCCCTGCCACTGTCACTACATATGACGTTAAACGGCATGACAGCACATTGTTACCCCTGCCACTGTCACTACATATGATGTGATTTAACGGCATGACAGCACATTGTTACCCCTGCCACTGTCACTACATATGACGTTAAACGGCATAACAGCACATTGTTACCCCTGCCACTGTCACTACATATGACGTGTTTAACGGCATGACAGCACATTGTTACCCCTGCCACTGTCACTACATATGACGTTAAACGGGATGACATCATATTGTTACCCCTGCCACTGTCACTGCAAATGACGTTAAACGGCATGACAGCACATTGTTAACCGCGCCACTGTCACTGCATATGACGTTAAACGGCATGACAGCACATTGTTACCCCTGCCACTGTCACTGCAAATGACGTTAAACGGCATGACAGCACATTGTTACCCCTGCCACTGTCACTACATATGACGTTAAACGGGATGACATCATATTGTTACCCCTGCCACTGTCACTGCAAATGACGTTAAACGGCATGACAGCACATTGTTACCCCTGCCACTGTCACTACATATGACGTTAAACGGCATGACAGTACATTGTTACCCCTGCCACTGTCACTACATATGAAGTGTTTAACGGCATGACAGCACATTGTTAACCGCGCCACTGTCACTGCATATGACGTTAAACGGCATGACAGCACATTGTTACCCCTGCCACTGTCACTACATATGACGTTAAACGGCATGACAGCACATTGTTACCCCTGCCACTGTCACTACATATGACGTTAAACGGCATGACAGCACATTGTTACCCCTGCCACTGTCACTACATATGACGTGTTTAACGGCATGACAGCACATTGTTACCCCTGCCACTGTCACTACATATGACGTGTTTAACGGCATGACAGCACATTGTTACCCCTGCCACTGTCACTACATATGAAGTGTTTAACGGCATGACAGTACATTGTTACCCCTGCCACTGTCACTACATATGACGTGTTTAACGGCATGACAGCACATTGTTACTGTAGCATAACGCAACCAACATTATTCATTTACCAACACCTGCCGCAAAAAGAGGAAACAACATTAAAAGAAATTGACTTCACAACCGCAAATGGAGACTAGGACTTAAAACTTAATATCGAAACTGGAACTGCATAAGTGACAGATGACGTGGATTCTTAGAAAAATTGCATCAGACAAAGCTCGGAAGACCATTGGACGAAAAGGGACATGTGACCCGCTTTCGCGCCAAAGCATAATTAGCATATGTTACTATTTCATCAGAAATGTTAATAAGCCCGCACTCTTTTCTGAAACCCGCCTCATGAACAGATGTGAGAAGATTGTGTGACCAAAATTTTCAATAGGGAAAGCAAAATGTCTGGATCCTAGGTGAGCTTGTTAGGCCTTAGATTAAACTGATAACCCGATGTATCAAGTGTCAAAAGAACGGTATCCAGTGTTTGTGATGTCAATTGAAATGTATTATTATTAATTAAAACCTCTGAAATGTAAAAATGCTCGACTGTAGATTCTAACGACGCAGAGCCATTCCCGGGCAAAATGACTCTCTAATATTCTCTTAGATGAAACTGCAATCTCTGATATTCTTAGAGATAATTATTAACTTTAAGAAGTGCATTATACTACTACATTCTATTCTAAACAACTGTGAGGAGTGATGATTCTAAAGCAATCTTGTGCATTTCACCAGAAACACTGATAAAAGATGCTATCACTACCTACAGCTGAAATGATAGTTCGTGTACTAGAATAAGTGCCTTGTTCTAAAACAGACTTATCTATGCCTATTTACAATCTAGAAAGCTGAAAGAGAAATCAATCTTTCCTTTCTCCTTCATCTATTGAATCAATAGGGTTTGACGGAATAAATATTTATATTTATGTCAAATTGTAATTAGATAAGAGCACTTATGAACTGCAATACATGAGAAAGTTGTGCTTCGCGGAACACCATCACGCGCAGTGAACTAAACTCATTACTCAACATAACTTAAAACTCAACACCACTCATCACCACACAACCCAACACTCAACATCACAACAACAGATAATGGGAGAGAGTTATTAGACACAAGAAGAAGAAGAAGTTAATTGGGAAAACACAGAGAATTATTTATACACGCGATAAACACCATTTAGTGGCAGAAATGTTATAAATGTATGTCATTTATTTACATGCATCTTGACATATTCTCACTCTTGTCAATGTCTTACTGTACACGTTCACTGACCCCAGGTCAAATGAGAACTTACATACAGCAGGAACAAGTTGATACAAGGCGTACACCGTGTGATAAACTCTGACCACCCCCAAATTAACCCAACACTAGCTTAGAGAGAAAAGGAGGGGAGGGGAACTAGTTCCTACTTCAGGAATTTAGATTTCTTCCGACCTACTTCTTCTTATTGTATTGGTAGGAATGTATATATTTATGTGAATATTCATCAGTGATCTTGGTGGCTACATACCAACAACCACCCAACACATCAGCAAACTAACCACCTAAATCAGACCTGAGAGAGGGAAGCCGAGAGAAAGAGATGAACCACAAGTGAGATGGAGGATGACTTGGCTATGAGCAGAGTATGGGGAGGCCTTCAGAGGAGCTATACGGGCAGACCTGAAGTGGATCCATCAGTCAATGGACCCTGGCTTGCCTAATCTTCCAGTCACCAGGTTACCTTTCTAAATTGGTACACACCACACCCAATTTCAGGAAAACTGATATTTAATTGTTGAGTCATCACCATCACACTTAATATGTACAACATCAAAATGTTTACTATGTTTCACACTTGTTGACATCTCATATATTGATGCTTGATTGATTGTCAGGGACAATGGTCCAATGTGCAACTTTTCTATTATCTTGTGTAAATCACAATAGAGATGTATGTACTGACCAGAAGGCTCAGGCCAGTCAATAAATGATTAACATGAATTGACCTTCTGTTAATTTATCAGTTCAAACCTATCTGTGAGTCAACAACTTCTTTGTACATCATGTTGTCAGAATCTAATGTGATTGATTATGTGTTTGATTGTTTAAAAATACATTAACTCATAATGACTTAATAAAATGGGGATAGAAGACTCTAGATCTATCAACTGCTCAACATCCATGTTTTCTTCATCTAAATCAGGCTGAGAAAATTCTCCAGACTTTCCTCAGATTTGATAACCAATAAGGGGGCTCCAGAGCTATCAGAATCATTGGAGAAGGGGCAGATTCCCAGTTAGTAATTACCATTCTCACCAGGGCCATAATCTATATCTCCTAGACATACTTAATAGAACGAGGCCTGCAGATAACTCAAGGTTCATATTCTGGGGTTATTGAAGATAGAAGAGGATGGGGCTCTACTTCTTTTGTTAGAGATGGGGCATGCACTACAGTGATCTCCCACTCCCTTCAAAAATATATGACAGTTACCCCTGCCACTGTCACTGCAAATGACGTGTTTAACGGCATGACAGCACATTGTTAACCGCGCCACTGTCACTGCAAATGACGTTAAACGGCATGACAGCACATTGTTGCCCCTGCCACTGTCACTACATATGACGTGTTTAACGGCATGACAGCACATTGTTAACCCTGCCACTGTCACTGCAAATGACGTGTTTAACGGCATGACAGCACATTGTTAACCGCGCCACTGTCACTGCAAATGACGTTAAACGGCATGACAGCACATTGTTACCCCTGCCACTGTCACTACATATGACGTTAAACGGCATGACAGCACATTGTTACCCCTGCCACTGTCACTACATATGAAGTGTTTAACGGCATGACAGCACATTGTTAACCGAGCCACTGTCACTGCAAATGACGTTAAACGGCATGACAGCACATTGTTACCCCTGCCACTGTCATTATTTTACAAAATATCCGTCCGTTCTCTGTGAACTGCTTGTAGAGAACATCTTATATTTGTGTGTTGCGCTGCCCGTGTGGCCAGTTGTGTCCCCTCTTCAATGGATATGTAGAATTTGCAATGACAGAATACTTGCACTGGGGTTTCGTAAAATCAGCACAGAGAAAGCTGACGCGCGAGGTGGGCCAATGTTCAGTTCGATATTTAAGAAAGCAAACAAAAATTGGTCCTCGTTCAACCTGCTTCTACAGGGTCGGTTATAACTGAGTTGTGCATCCTTTCTTTGCTCTCTTTCGAGTTAGTACTAACCAGGACTGGTTATAATATCCCCTCTCTGCTCTTTGGGTTCGGTTGGGTCTTTTGGGGCTCGCGCTTACCCGCATTTTCATTATTGCGTTGAATTGGTCCTGAGGAGGACCGGTTCTGAGGAGGACCTGCGAAAATTCAGTATCCACCCAGTTAAGAGATGGGGTACTGAGTAGCCCTGTATATAGCAACATATCGGCCCTTAACGATTTCACGCGTCTGTGACCAGAATCCCCATACCACAAACACAATGAATGAATCACCAAAACACGAGCAGTAGAATCGGGCAGCTTTACCAGAACAAGATCACAAGTGACAACATGGACGTTGCAGTCAAAGCTTTCGTCGGCACACAAACCACAAATACACACCGATACAACTACGTGAACAAATCTACATAGACTAATCTACATGGACAAATCTACTTGGACAAATCTAACTGAACAAATCTACATGAACAAATCTACATGGACTAATCTACATGAACAAATCTACATGGACAAATCTACATGAACAAATCTACATGGACAAATCTACATGGACAAATCTACATGAACAAATCTAACTGAACAAATCTAACTGAACAAATCTACATGAACAAATCTATATGAACAAATCTACATGAACAAATCTATATGAACAAATCTACATGAACAAATCTATATGAACAAATCTACATGGACTAATCTACATGAACAAATCTACATTGACTAATCTACATGAACAAATCTACATGGACAAATCTACATGGACAAATCTACATGGACAAATCTACATGGACAAATCTACATGAACAAATCTTCATGAACAAATC